>JAODKL010000081.1:5137152-5154376 GCA_026780765.1 Petrocephalus schoutedeni | reverse complement strand
ACCCCCCCGCCCAAAAAAATGGAGCACGTCAATCAATCGCAATCCCACTGCCCCTGTGCCAAAATAGGGACACCAAATGAGCCTGGTCCACCTGGATCCACAGCAACCCTCTCCGGACAGGCTGTACCAGGGACGGGTCCAGCTACTAGAAGTAAGCACTATCCCCTTTGGATGTACAAGTAGGGAATGACTTCAGAGGAAATTACATCACAAGTCATTGGGAATCTTTTAGGTGACATAGGTGTCCTGTCTGCTCGAAATCTCCATGACCGCTCTGCTTCTGCTTACCCATGTCTGACATCGATTGTTTTGATCAGGAAAACTTCCGTCACTTTGGATCTGGAAGCCCAGTGTCCCGGGAGGAGCTGATGCTGGTCCTCGCCGGCCTGGACTCCCTGCGGATACGGGGGCTCTATTTCTCCCAGAGCCAGCGGCTGACCCTGGGTCACGTGGGCTTGGAAGAGGCCAGCACTACCGGGATTGGGGGGGCAGCCAGCAACGTGGAAGTGTGTGCCTGTCCCCCAGAGTACAGAGGAGATTCATGTCAGGTGAGAGGGCGGGGACCTGGGGGGTGGGGGGGGAGGCGTGGGCTGGGTGAGATTTCACTGCTGTCTTCATATGAAAATTAAAAAATTTAAGCTTAAGTTAAATCATTATGAACAGCTGACATACATATCCCACAGCCATTTAATGTCAGATCAAAGACTTACAGGAAAGGACAAGTTTACGGCAGATTAGAGAAGATAATCTCCTGAAGCTGAACCAGTCTTGCTTGTCTTGGGATCCATATTTAGGTTATTTTAAGGTCATTTAATGCATTTAAGGTTATTTTATGTTAGTGCCCCATTTAAGGACCAAGAGACCAGAATATTAGTTCATGTGTCACAGGTGGGTGGGTTTGCTTCAGGCCGAAAGGGATGAGCAGACATTCCTTCTTCACCTTCTCATGCTTCTCAAACTTTCAATCCCTTAATCACAGGAATTACGTGCAAAAAAAAAAAAACTGTGGGGGTATCTGAGGAGCAGAAAACTTAAGGCTGTTCTGGGACGGGTTTGAGTTTTGGTGTCAAGATGTCTACTTGAATAAATAAGAAATAAAATTAAGTGTTCACAGTGGCAGACAAAGTTTAGTAATTGTGGGCTGGTGCTTTGCTGTCTGCATGACACTGACTCATAATATACTGCCTGGAGGAGAGTTTGCATTGAGGCTGATCGCCCTCCGCTGCCATGATAACACCAACGTCAATAAAACATGCCCTCCCCCCCCACCTCTCTACAGTCTTCAGCTCTGCATGTCACATTATTTCATCTGTGGATCATTTTCTGTCATCAAGCCCTTGCACTCTGAACCTGGTCATTTGAGTTCTGAATCTTGTATGTTTCGCTTTTGTAAAACCCACAGAATGGCCTCTTAGGCTCTTGAAAGTCAGTGATGAAATGAAAATGAAGTTTTTATAGGCACAGTGCAGGGCTTAGACCAGTGTCTCTCAGCCCGCTCCTCACGGACCCTCGGACAGTATTCATTTTTGCTCCCTCCCAGCTCTTAATGACTCGTTTAGTTCTTGGCTCTATGGCTTCCTGACTTGCTTGGTTTGTTCTTGATTGTTTGGTTCAGCTGTACTGGTAGCTGGGATGGAAAGAAAAAGGTTCAATCAGAACCAGAAAGTACCAGCTGTCATTAATTTCTCAGTGTCCGTTGCCCTTATTAGGGTGTGTACTGAGGAAGTGTATAATCTGTAGCCTACGGCTTTGCAAAAATGAGTGGCTGATGACACATGGCGAGGCCCAGGGTGTGGCCGCACCAATACCGTCGCTCAGCACCAAACTCCGGCCGGCTGCTGTTTGAACAGGAGTGAATCAGGTGTGCGTCCTTGGCGCTGCTGTCTGGAAACGCCTGAATGCATGGAAAGCGGACACACCCCTGCGGTGTGTCAGAATGTACTTGGCTACACTGCGGTAAAGTTGTGTTCTTTTTTTTCCCCCCTCCCGTCTGGAGTGCGACCGGCATGTCGGTGCAGTACTCCTGACTCAGGTATAAAGGCCGGAGGGGGGGGGGGGGGCGGGGGTGGAGCTTCTCCTCCGTGAGGCTTTAAGAGGGCAAGTTGTTGTTTAGTCGGGACCGAACGCAAAGAGTCAGAGGAACGCGTGAGACTCGCTGGATCAGAAGCATGAGAAGGCTGGTTGTCTGGTGCGCCGTCTTAGGTCTCTGCTTGGCTGGCAGCAGACCGTTTCTGAGGGATGAGAACCGGGGAGCTGGTGGGCCCCAGGCTCCGTCGCTGCACGGGCAAGGAGCGCAGGGGGTTTGGTACCCATCGGCTACTGGCCAGGAGACACAGAGGATCCAGCATCCGTCATTTAACAACCAGGAAGGACAGCGTGTGCAGTATCCGTCATTTAACAACCAGGAAGGACAGCGTGTTCAGTATCCGTCATTTAACAACCAGGAAGGACAGCGTGTGCAGTATCCGTTAGTCGATGACCCGGAGTCACAGAGGGTCCATATCCCTCAGACCCACAATAATGCAGGACAGAGCGTCCGTCTCCCATCCTTGTTTGACCAAGACAGCACCATGGTGAACCAGGTAACACTCAGCCTGACACTTACTCTGAATGGACGGATTGGAAGCTCGGCCGGCTTTCATGATAAGAGTATCGACGTCGGTAGCTGATGATGTTCTTGAGATACATTCACCGTCTCCCTCATTGTTGTAACAGAGGCCAGGGTGCCTTGGAGCTTTAGGCAGGGTCGTTCGGCTCGAACAGAACTCGCTTTGTCTGGCCTGGCGTGTGGGTGGTATAAGACTGAGGATCCCGGGCTTTACCGTTGCGGTGTTTCAGCCAGAAACACTCAAATCCCCTGACGCCCATGTTTGTTATGGAGATTCATAAAGGTTCTCTGATGCCAGCTGAGCTGCTGGTTAAGGGTTGGGTTATCCTTGACAAAGTACTTTATCAGAACCATGAGAACATCCAGTTATTCTAATGGTTACTCATGTAATAAGTCTGATTAGCAGTTAGACGGGAGGTCTGTAGTTATGACAGCTGTAGGATGTGTAATAACATCAGTGAAGCAAACCAAAATGTTACCTCACCTGGCCTCAGGTTACAGTTTTGTGAGGCCCTGCCTCGGAGCATTGTGGGATTGGCGGTGAGGTCTCCCAATCATGTGCCATGCGGTTGTGTGACGATGCTGATGCTGTGTTATTACATTGTCACCCCTGCCTTCCAGAGGTGTGCCCCCGGGTACTACAGGGAGAGGCGTGGCCCCAACCTGGGAAGGTGCGTGCGTTGCATGTGTAACGGACGCTCCAACGAGTGCGAGGAGGCGACCGGCCGCTGTCTGGTAAGTGACTCTTTTCTGTCAAACTTGGAGTCTAATTCAGGTTCAGCTCTGCCACGGCACTGAGAAAAATTCATTCAGGAAAAAAAAGAAAACATATGATGGTTTTGATGAGTCTCTGCCAATCTCAATTAGAAGTCAAAGCTACAAGAGTATTATCTCACATTTTGCTTTAAGCTCGCAGATTAATTTGCTCTTTGTAGTGAATAAAGGTTCTTCTTCCAAAGCATAAAAACCAGGAACAGCTTTAAATCTAGCTACCGGCACTAATGTCCAGCTAATTCAGTCATTGTTTAAACTGCTTTCCTAACCTGAAGTTAGCGTGAGTCTAGACTGACTCAATGGCAGGTGTGACTGGAATCATCTAGAACATTCAAATACATATGGATGGGCTGATGCTGTTATCATTTTCCATTTCTTTTTCGATTCCCCAGGTGTCCGTTTCTGTAATTAGAGCCACCAAACAGCTACTAGAACCCCACACCGAGATGCAATTTCCCGTACAGCTTATTAATCCCCTTTGCGCACTGGGACACTGCTACACCTGGTCATAGCCTTGTGGCCCAGGGGATTATGGGAATTGTGTTATGTGATGGTTTATGGTCAAAGTGTGCTGGACTGAACTGCATCCTCCCCCTCCATGTGCAAACAGAGCTGCCAGCACAACACCGCTGGGGACCACTGTGAGCACTGCCAGGACGGTTACTACGGCGATGCTGCCCGTGGGATCTGCCACATCTGCCCGTGTCCATTCACGGCGCCAACCAACAGGTCAGGGCAATACCGGTAACACAGCCAAACCGGGCCGGATACATCGAGATGAAAATGTGTTAAAATCAGTATAAGACAGTAACAATAACCAGCTCTGCTCTGACCGACCTTGTCCTTATTGCTCAGCAGAGTGCGAGCATTAACCATCCCCAAACGTGTGTGTTTCTAGTTTTGCCACGGGCTGCAGGGAGGTCGACGGAACCTTCCAGTGTATCTGCAAACAGGGCTACAGTGGAGACAGATGCCAACGGTTGGTACCTCAGTTGGGAACTCAAGTTTGCGGTCATTAGTTCCAGCCAAATGTAGGTCTGCCGATAACTCTAAGCGACCCTACAGGTGTGCGCCCGGTTACTATGGCGACCCCATGGCTTTGGAGGGCAGCTGCCAGCCTTGTAACTGCAACGGCAACACAGGAGGCTGTGACCCCAGGACCGGCGGTGAGTGTCTCGGAAACTTCCGGCCCCAGTCAGCAGCTGCTAGATGATTCCCGCACGTTTGCTGTAACTTCCTCCTGAAATGTCGTCACCCTGCAGTGTGCAACAACAGCTTGGAGCCAAAAGACACCGATACAGACCAGGGCCAGTGCCAGGGTGAGTGTTGTCTGGCGTTGGCATCACTTCCTGCAGTCTGTCAGAAATCATCTACCCCGTTATCGTCCTGCTACGAAACGGCCATGTTTCATAGCCACACCCATCACCTTCTACCTGGGCATTTCTGAAAATGCCCGCAATCCTGCGCTGGATAAATGGTTAGAAGATAGATTTGGGTGAGGCTGAGATGTGATTGGACGGTCAAACCTGAACGCTGATGTTATCCTTTAGAGTGCGACAGCTGTGTCCAGACATTGCTGAATGACCTGGACAGGATGGATGAGGAGCTGATGAGCCTGAAGGGCAAGCTGGAGAAAGCCCGCAGCAGCTCTGCCTCCCAGGAGAGGCTTAAGAAGCTTGAGGAGACCATTGCGGCCACAAAGGTAGCTCATGCCTCCATCACACCGTCTCAGAGGCGGAAGATGCACCATGGCCTTGCAGGACTGGGGCTTTTAGTGAGATACATGGACCAGGCAGCCTGCATGTAGCCCCACCTTTTGTTCCTAGGCCTCACGCGCACACACATGCACACACATACACATGCTGAATGCGTGTTCAGCTTTGCATTCCTGAATCAAACTGATAAAATTCCTCTGAATCCTGTTTCTTTTTCCCCCGAGGGCATCTGTGGTAACTTTTAACAAAACGTTTTAACAGCAGAACTCATAACTGCTGCGCCTGTTATTCAGCCTTTGATGGTCTTAAGACGGTATTGGTATGCCAGTAAAGTAAATTCTCTTCCTAAAGCTTGCAGGCCTAATATTTCCTCTGTTTTTCAGACTCTGCTGAGCAGATACAACTCCAGTCTACAAGGCCAGTGGACAAAAGTAGCACAGCTAGATGAAGATGTGCAGAACCTGGATGATGATATAAATGGTCTCAAAGAGAAGGTGCTGGAAAAAAATCTTTACCTTTTGTTATGAGAAATGCTCCTGTGACTTTGAACTGCATTCTTAAAAAGCAAAAATAATCTATTTTAGAGTATTATTACTCTGAGTATTATTATGCTGACTGTTGCTTGTGAACTTGCTATTTTCTGTGTGTAGGCTGACAGCAGCTACCTGAAGGGCCAGCAAGCATTGGAGAACATCGAGGAGACCCATCAGAAGGCCAAAGACTTGGTGTCTGAAGCCCAGAAGCTGTTCCAGAAAATACAAGGTGGAGTTACGTCCACTTGGCCATGAGGCCTGCATTCCTTTGTCGTCAACAGTGACAAGAATAGCTGGGAGCAATGGCACAGGACAGAGTTTGATACTGGGGGGTGGGGGGTGGGGGGATGCAACACAATTTAAATACAAAGGTTTGTTTATTAGGTGGTGAATGAATCTAAATTTAATTTTTGAGGGCACACGCCCCCCTCTCCCATTCCCCTGGTTCATATAGCCCTCACAGGCCTTATAGCTTAATTAGTGCAGTCCCAGCCCATGATCTGATCTTCTGCGGTGGCCTTCTGAAGCTCCTACTTAGATTTCTTCTACTTTGACTCAATCTTTTATTGTCTATGCCCCTGTCTGAAAGTCACTGACTATGGCAGGGATGAGAAGGTCCACTCCTTCAAAATTCTACTTAATTTATGTTGAAAATGCCTGGGTGGGTGATATACATCCCGAGTTTAGCGTAGCAGTGTTTTCGGGCCCTTGTAGGGCTGAAGATCCTCTTCTGAATGCTCTAGCCTTTTATCTGTGTCCATGCATCTCCTTCTCCCTCCCTCTCAGGCCCCCTCCACTCGTCTCACATGTCGTTTGCAGTCAGCTTAGACTTCCTCTCCTTAGCCTGGTCATGACACGACATGCTCTGACTTGCCCCCTCCTAGACCTGTTGAAGGAGCTGAGCGGTGCCTCTGACGGGGTCCCGCCCTCGGAGCTGGCCCGGATGCAGGCGGAGGCGGAGCACATGGTGCGTGAGATGGAGCATCTGAACTGCGCAGACCAGCTGCGGGCAGCAGTCAGCGAGAAGGACGAGGCACAGAAACGTAGGTCCCTTCCCCCGTAAAACACACGGCTTGCATTCAGATTCTTTTTACAGTGATAGTTTTACGACTTGACGTGTTAAAATTTTACACCTTGCATGTTTATATAAGAATTGGTCCATGGGATCAATAAAGTTTCTCTTTCTTGAAATATATCTATATGATTAATCAACAATCCATTTCAAACGTATCACAGTGCTGTCTCTCAAGATATCATCTAGCCAGAGTTCTTTCTGCTCACCACACAGTTAAGAGATCCACTACCTTTCACATTGAGCTACATGTTATGAGCTCACATTATCTGGGAATCTTAGAATTAGAAAGATCTCTATTGGCCAAGTAAATTAAACATACAAGGTATTTGTCTTGGTGGGTGTGCTGTGGCATAACAAATAACATGCAAGACAATTCAAGATAATTTATAGAAGTACACATGAAAGTTGTATGCATACTTTTTACACTAGTCTACCTATCAATAGAAGCAGCATTGGATGTAATAGAGGGAGAAACAAACAAACGGCTAAATAAAATGTGATTGTAAGTAAACCGGGGTGAAGCTAGGAAGAGTTATAGGGTTCCAGCTGAATAGAGTGCAGAGTGTTTGCTAGCAGACCGATTATTGTTGGTCAACAGGCGATGTGATTGGAAGGGGAAGTAGCCAAAATTGGCCTCCTTTTCATTTTCAGTGCTGGACTACATCAGGAACAATGTGACCAAGCAGTATGAGCTGAATGAGGAGGCTGCCAGGAGAATCGCCGGCCTGCTGAATGACTACGAGTCCAAGCTCCGAGACCTGATGGGGGCGCTGAAAGAGGCTGAGGACAGAGTGGAGAAAGCCAAGACCCAGAACAAGCTGAACACTGCTGGCCTGGAGGCACTTGAGGTACCACACCCTGCTCTCATGCTGCCATGCTTCAAGCCTTCTAGGCATTAGTTTCGCCTTCGACATTCGCAAAGGAGCTGATCTGTATGCAAACGGAACCGTGTGACTTTAGAAACGCATGGAGGATCTGAACAAGGAGAAGGACAGCGTCTCCAACCAAATCCAAATGGCAAAGAACCAGTTGACGAGCACCGAAGATCTTCTCAAAATGCTACAGGATAGTAAGAAGGTAGGGATGTGTTTCCTGGTTCCAGATATACCAAAGGTGCTTAACACATCCACTATGTTTTGTATGGGATGAATATGTGGAGATGGTCCACAGGATTTACTTTATGTCTGCATGGAGTGATGAGCAGACAAGTCGACGCTGGCCTTTTCCTCAGATAACAGTCAGAGGCCAGGCTCAGTTTAACCAGCAGCGGAAAAATGGCATTTGTGTGACATCCTGGACAACGTCTTTCACTTATGAAACCAGGAATACGAGATGCTTGCCAAGCAGCTGGATGACAACAAAATGGACCTTATCAAGAAGGTGAACCTCACCTCCATGGCTGCCTCCAAAGAGGACCTGGTGGTGAGGGCAGAGAAGCACGCAGAGCTCCTCAATCAGCTGGCAATGGATTTGCAGGAGTAAGTCTGCTTTGTTCCTCTCGGGGCAGGGCTGACAGTCGGGTACGATAGGAGATTGCATTTGGACCTGGAAGCTTTCCTAAACCCCACCCCCACCAAAGTTTGTCCTGTTCGGCCCCACAGGGCAGTGAGGAATGCCAGCAGGAGCTCGGGTGTGCGTGACGCCATCAACGCCATCGATGCATATAAGAACATCACAGAAGCGATCCGAGCTGCGGAGGAGGCTGCACGAGAGGCCAAGGATGCCGCTGATCAAGCCCTGAGGGTGAGCTGAGAGCCATGGCGTCCCTCAGAAAGACCAGAACCTCAATGGACACTCATGATGCTCTGGGATAGGTCAATATCCAGGCACAGGGGAGCCAACAAACCAACTGAGCTCCATTTCTTATAGTTTAGACATCGAGCTACATAATGTTATGAAGCACAGGAATTTTTTGGGGGGGTGGGCATATTATGTATTGACGCACAGCAACTTGGTTATGCCTTGTTTAGTGATGTAATTGCAAAATATGCAGCTAGCTGAAGCGTTAATCTGTAAACTACAGTACACAAGTGGTTTTCGGTAAATTTGACCGCTAAGAAGTCAAATATGGAACTAGCTGGACTCCCACATAGGGCCAGACTGTGAGATAAACAGGAGACACGCTTTACTCATTTTGCCATTTCTGACTGATTACTTTTGAAGGACGTGCTTCAGGAGGATCTGCCAAAGAGGGCCAAGGAGCTGAAAGACAAAGGGGCAGCACTTCAGACAGAGGCTAAGGATGCAGAGAAGGACCTTGAAGGTAGGTGTTCATCACATGATGTAGTTCGCTTCCTCCATGGATACGTTGACAATGCCAAGCCCATGTATAGTGCTTGTGTCCAGCAGATTGTTTCCATAGCAAAGATAGTTCTGATCCACTTATTCCTCATGTTCAGTTATTGATTCTTAGTAGATTAGTCCTCTCTACATTCTATACTCCATTGCAGGCTTTAGATTGTTAGCTTCAGATGCATAGAGAATTTGCATGTTGTGCACTTTCTGGGCTAACTTCAGATGAATGCCCACAGGAATTAAGGACAAGCTGAACAACCAGAAGAAACGGCTAGACCAAGCAAGGAAGAAAAAGGATGCACTGAATAAGGATCTTCTTGCTGCCCAAGATGAACTGGGCAAGATTAAACGGGGTAGGTGCGGTTCTCTTCATGGAGAAATGTGTGCAAGTGAGGGGGAGCTATGTGGGCTCTGACTGGGCTGAATTCACAGGAACTGTGGAGAAGCCTGAGAACCATGCTGCAAGCTCTACTGTATAGCACAATGCACAAAGGGTGATATGATGCTATAACTATTCATGTGAAGGATTATGTTAGAAGGAGCCTCCCTGCTAGGATGTACAGCATCTTAGTCAAAGTCCAGTTTAAGTTTGATGGTGCCGGCAGTTACGGCAATGTTGCCCCGTCCCGGGTCTCACTGCTGTTTTTTCAGATGACATTGGTGACATCATCAACAATGCAAAGAGGACAGCTGCTTCAGCCAATGACACAGCCAATGATGCACTTGACAAGCTCAAGAAACTCCAAAATGAGATTGACAATATCACAGTCCCCCAGCAGGATTCTTTTGATGATTTACTAAAAGATGTAGACCAATCAGGTGAGTGCCCAGACTTGCTTTTCATCTCATTTACCCCCTTGGTTCAAGGATTTGTCCGATACGAAAACAGCTCGTTCCCTGGAATGCTGGATAATGGTGTTTTCAAACTGTACTGTATACAGTGAAGAACCTCACCAGCACGATTCCATCGTTGCTGGACAAGATCTCCCAGGTGGAGAACTTGACCTCCCAGCTGTCAACAACTAACGTGTCTGAGAACATCCGGAAGATCAAGGAACTGATTGAGCTGGCCAGAGATGCTGCCAATCGGGTGAGCCCTCCAGTCTTCGAAAGTGTCTGACATCGCACATCCCCTTCCTTCTGTTTTCCTTTCCTTCTGTTTATTTGGATAAAATAGGTGGAATAAACAGGAATAATGTCTCTTTGTTGATCCTTGATTGGGTGAAGTGAGGGGAGTCCCAGATTTACAGTAACTGTATCCTTCACAGGTCGTTGTCCCCATGAACTTCAATGGGGACGGATACGTGGAACTGCGCTCGCCTTACGACCTGGAGGACCTGAGGGCCTACACCTCCCTGTCGTTGTCCCTCCAGCGGCCCAAAAGTGAAGACTATGGACGAGGCGATGGTCGCCGTCGGCGACGACAGGTCCCCGACACAGGCATGTTTGTGCTGTACCTTGGCAACAAGAATGTGAGTTTTCACTACATTGCCATGGAATTCCGTGGTCTCACAACTGCATGAGATAACTATGCAGGGATAAAATTAAATGAAATAAGCATTTCAATTGCCCCTCCCACCCCCACAGTCCACCAAGAACTACATGGGAATGTTTTTGAAAAACGACGAGTTGGTCTATACCTACAAGCTGAATGACCGTGTGCACGAGACCCAACCCTTCTCCATCACCCAGTCCGACCCAGATGCGGCCTCCTTTGACAAGATTGACTTACGCAGGTACTTCATGGCACCCGTCAGTCCCTGCAAGTTGGCTTTGCTGAATCTCTGTGATGTTGATCTTTTTCTTTCCTGCATACGTCTACCTCAGAATATATGAAGATGCTCAGCTGAGCATTACAAAACCGCAAATTCCAGGCAGTCCCGGGGGACCAGTATCTACGACAGAGAATGGAGATCCCTCACACAACTTGTTTGATGTGGATCCCAGTGATGTTGTCTTCTACGTTGGCGGATACCCTGATGACTTCAACGTAATTATCCTCTGTGTCTTGCTGCTCCTACCACTCTAAAGGCCTTTCAGTCTGTAATAGAAACGGCAGTGGCAAGTACACAGTCTGTGGAAACCTGTTTGTGACACTTAAAAATTTTCTTCAGCCACCAGAACCCTTACGTTTCCCAAAATACCAAGGGTGCATCGAGTTGTCCAGCTTTAATGAGAGATTCATCAGCCTGTACAACTTCAAGAATGCCTTCAGAGTAAACCAGAAGGCACCTTGTAAGAGGTACGCAGAACCAGACTGGGCTACTCGGCCTGTTTGGACAGTCAGTGCCTTGTACCTAGAGTCATTTTCTGCTTTTGAATAACATATAACAATGTTTTGCTTTCCGTCAAGGCAATCCCAGTCGTCGGTGTCTCATTTCTTTGAAGGCACAGGCTACGCAAGTATAAATATCTCACAGAAATCTACAGAGAGAACTCTCCGATTTAGTCAATATTTCAACACCCGATCGGAGAATGGACTGCTGCTGTACTTCGGAAATGAGGTACGTCCCACAGAAGCAAACATAGGCTGATCACACTGGCGCATTTTCATTTTATTGGACTTATTATTAGGGATCATCAAAATGACAGATAAGCTAGCTCACCTGACAAACTGGTGCATAAATCATACATACATATATTACATGCTATATTGTGAATTATGTTCGCCTTATTTCATAAAATGGTTGAACTAGGTCCTGCAGTTCAATGGTATTGAAATACATAATACCATGTTTTTTTGTGACTAGGACTCTTACTACAGTATTAGTGTGGAACAAGGCTATGCTGTGTTTAGGGGGCGTGAAGGAAACAAGATTTTGCCAACACTGACAAGCCAAAAAAAGATAATTCCTCTGGTAAGAAAATTTGCAGAATAAATCTCTATGAATAAATAAATATTTTCATTGGCAAAGACAGGGTGCTGACAGATTAATATGTTCAATCTGTTCTGTACTTTGTCTTCTGTACCCTGACAGGAAGAGAATGAGATCTCCTTAATCGTTCCTCCAAATTCCAACATTTCCAAACTCGTTGAGAAAAATAAAGTGATACTTGATGGCCTGCCGGGTAACCGAGGAGTATATCAGAAGTATTACATCGGTGGCCTGCCTTCGTCACTGAGAGAAAGGTAAATTGGTCTCACTTCCCTCTTTACTTTGCTAATGTGTCTTACGAAGCCGAGATGATTCATCGCGTTTGTGCGCTTCTTCAGAGACAACATCACCATCCCGCCCTTGAAGGGATGCGTAAAGAATGTCAAGGTGGGCAGCACCTCTGTGGTGTTTGATGAAGAAGTCGGCATCAGCCTGGGTTGTCCTACAGAATTTTTCGTGAGTGTGCTATCACAGCCGCCCATCGCTGGACCCAGGGTTGGGTTAGGGTTAGGTCATTTTATGGCCTGCCCCTGACGTTCACCTCTTGCTCTTGATCCCAGGCCTCACGCAAAGCTGAGTTTAGTCTCGGGAGTTCACTGTCCAGCCCGCTGCCGGGCTTCCAGCTCGCTGATGGCATGACAGTGTCCCTGGGCTTCCGGAGCACCGAAGACCAAGGTCTTCTACTGAAGAAGAGCGAGGGGGTAAGACCATCTCCTCCCTCCAAATCGATCTCAGCAATATATTTCTTTTTTAAATAGTTTCACTATAAACCCTTAGGAAAGGATTTTTTGTAGGTATTTATATGCGAATGTACTTTCAATTTGCCAATCGTTCTGTTTTTTTTTTCCCTTTTTATTTCAAAAGGCTGACGGACTCGAACTGTCCCTGTTTGATGGCTTTGTGCACCTGAAGTTCAACACAAAACTTTGGAAGTCACATAAAACCTATAATGACGGCAAATGGCATTATGTGACAGCCATAAGGAAGGGAGATGGGTGGGTTACCACACCTCCCGATTAACACATAAAAAAATAAATACATAACACTAAAAAGACCCTTGCGGAACCACTGAGGTGGAAAGCCTCATTCTCATTTTATATTCTTACATATGACCAATATTTCAACCTTTTCATCTCTTTAAGTGTTTTCATAATGCTACGCATTTTCATATACTTGACCTCAGTATGCCACTTGCGGTACTTTTATGTCAACCACTCAAATTAAAACTTGACTCGTCAATCACGCCCATTCGACAGGTTGGAGCTGTGGGTTGACGAGGATGATGATGGTGAATTCCAGTCGTCCTCGTCATTGCCGGTCAGCATGGAGGGAGACGACGTCATCCTGGGAAAGGACACGTTCAAAGGCTGCATCACAAACCTCTACACAAGGAGGTCATTTTACAGTCTCTCTAACTCCATATGGTGTTCACTAAGAACATTGCATTGGGACGTCCCATCTTTTGACCAAAATGTTTCCTAGTGTGGATGTCTGTGTTTTTATACAACTGAAAACAATGGCAATGTCCTTTGAGGGACATGAACCTATAACGTCCTAGGCCAGCTTTGTAATGAGCTGGAAAATAGAACTGCTTTGCATTCTGGGTAATGATGAATATCTGCATGATGCCACCGGTCTGCTTTGCACAGATCGCACCCATGGTTACCGTACTCAGTGGAAGTCAAGTGCTGACTGTTGCAGGTCTTGTCTGTGCAGGGAGAGCAATCGGAATAAGCCAGAAGACCTGACTCAATTCCAATACAGCGGAAATGTTTTGCTGGATGTGTGCAGTGCTGAACATCCACCCCTGCTGATGCTGGATGGGCGGAACAACAGATCCGGCTTACCGGTAGGTAACCCAGTCATGAGAGGAGTTATTACTCAAGTTCAGACTTATGCAAAGATCTTTGATGTTTCACAAAATCCTCTTGACATTGGAAGACTCATTTGAGCTTCCATTTCATGCATTTGTGGACATCCCATATGGTGCAGGAATTCTCCTGATGCCTACCACTGTACACCAGATGATATCTTTATGGGGTTATTGCTGTACCTTTGACCTCTCTAGGTGTTGGCATCAGTGTCAAATTTGAGTCCCGTGTGAATTCAGCTTTAACGTCTTCTGATGATGCTTTGCTTCCAGAGCTGAAGAAAAGGAACACCAAAGCCAAAGCCGGCAAAGGAGGATTAATGTGGAGATTTTGGCCTCATCATGTTCTTTTATTTTCTGATGATCTTCACTAAAACAGTCCCCTGGAGGAAAAAAAAACAACAAATTTTCCTTACATTTTTACTTGCATTAACGTGCGTTAATCTGCATTTGTCACTTGCAATTGTGCTGTTTATCGAAAGCTTACAGGAAGGATATAATAAATTATTAATCATAAGATGGTTATTAATGTATCATATCCTGAGGAGAAAGTTTCCTCAATGAATTTTAAACGTTTTATGAATAAACTGCACTCTTGAGCAGTCTAAATAACTGAATTTGTTCTATTATTAGAACATGACAAATAAACATTTATATCACTTGGATTTAGACATTGTGGCCCTGCTGTGCATCCTCCCTTACTCTCCTCTGTCCCACTGCACTACCTAACTCCGGTCCCGTTAAATCTAAGCCTCCAAGTAAAACAGCACCAATGTGTGTACACAGCATCCTCATTGAAGAAAACATGCTGAAAACTGCACTTATTCATCAAGCACAAAATTCTCACCCCTTACCGCAACATCCCAAAGTCATTTATGTTCTGCACGAACACTTCACCTTTGTGTGTGTATGTGTATTTGTGTGTATAATTTACTTTCTATACATACAACAACAGAAGAACACTTTTTCGTGTGAATTATTCAACAAATACTTTTGATGGGGAAAAAAATCAGTGTTTGGACTTCAATAAAAATTTTAAAACGTTTGTTAAGTCGACAAACAGGGGCAGCCAGTGTCATGATGGACAAAATGAATATGATCTTTCATTCACATCAATTGACCTGGTTAACTGTAGCAAATCATTATAACAGGAAGGTGTCACATCAGTGCTGTATCTAGTTCATAGCCACACCCAGTGTCACCAATCCCATTTTGGCCAACCAATCAGCATCCTGCCATGTGGCTGTTTGACAGGGGCACTGTGTGGCTCCCAAGGTGTGAATACCCCGTCCACACTGAGCAAAACCAATTTTTCACCCTCATCTAGTAACTAATAATGAAACCACATCAAAAGACCACAGTATGGTTTTATATGATGCCATAGTTTGGTCTGAAGATGCTAGAGTATAGTCCTATGCTGTCATAGTATGCTTAGCTAATGTATGGTTAGGGGTTGTGAGGCAGAGATGCTAAGGCTTTGTTAACCTTAAGTAACCACCTTTTTGATCTTCCATAATTTTTGATTTTCTATAAATGAATCTTATTCCATGACATGACATGATATCGAAGTCCCAAAGCCATTGAGCAATCTGCCCCATTTACATACTTTTGTATGTATGTTTTGTATGTTTGTATTGCTCAATGCTCAACCCTCTCACACCCAAACTGCACATAATTGCCTTCACAAAAACCAAAGAAAGGCAAAAGAAATGTAAATTCTATTGAAACACATAACCGAAAACCTTAAGCCAGAAAAAAAATCTGTATTGCACTCTTATATTGTTTATATAAATAACCAATGTTACCAAATGTCCTGTAGATGTTAATTAGCCCATACAAACTGTGATGATATCGATTCGGCATTAAGATCAATGTGTAGCCAGCCTTAGGCAACATGATGAACTAGCACTCTCTCCCATGATGCACTGCAGCCAAGATGTGAAACAGTGAGCCACAGATCTGCTGTGGGTCCATAATGTAGGCCCTTAACTACCCCCCAGGCATTCCTCTTCTCCACCATCTGTTCTTGCCATTATTTTAAATTTAAATTTGTCTCCACAGTGCCACCCAGTGGTGGGGTCATCGCTGCAGTTTAAAAGCCTGCTTATCTCCTCTCTCACTCCATGGACATTCTCCTCTTTCCTCCATCTAATGCAGCACTGTGTCTCCCATCTGTATGTGTTTAACAGACTCCGGAGCCAAAAGATGAGACCACCTCTGGCTGCAGGCTGCCTACAGCCATCCAGCATGCCCACCAGCTGGGAGGACCTGCCAGCTACCTAAGCTACAGCCTCACCCCACAAATGCTTCAGAACCGGTTAGCTGCCATTATTCAGTGGACACGACTCCACAACATACCAAGATTTTACTCTCTAACAACGGCATAGTCACCAAAATTGAACTATATAAAATAGTTTTTTTTTCTGAGCTCAGGCTAATAGCAAAGGTGGAAGGTTCAGGTCCAGAAAGTAAACATCCAGACCAAGGTTTTGTTTTAGCCAACCAGTTGAGTACTCTGTAGCTTGGTCCGGATTTGTACTTTCTGGACCTGAACTTTAAGCCCCTGGCTAATAACACTCATAATATAATGGACCCCTAAAGATAATGCAAATATCCAGACTGGAAAAATGAATAATACTGACCACTACCCCCAAATACAACCAGGAGGCAGTCAGGAGCTCGGGGGGACACTAAAGTCTGAATAAATGAGCTTTATGTCTCTTCCCAGTTTCCCTTGTTTGGTTTTCAACTTATGACCCACAGTCAGAAGACCTTTTAAAGCAGATCTGAAATGACATTATATTTACGTTTACGGCATTTGGCAGATGCTCCTAACCAGAGCGACTTACATAAGTGCTCAGAAGTCTCCATCGGTGAATACTTTCTGATACTGGTTCAATAGAACCCAGGCCATCCATTGAAAAAATTATTTGCTAACAGAGTTTATTCCTTTTTAAATAATAGTATAATACTGGACGTGCTAAGACACCCAATGACTGAGGTGTTCAGACATCTAGGAGGAGTTCATTCCACCTCAAAGGTGCCTTGAGAGATGGTAGGACCAGTCGAGCAGTGCTGGAGGATTGGGGAGAGAGCGTGGTGGAGATCTTGGGGAGCAGGGAACACCAAAGTTAAAACATGAACCAGCCATTTTAACATTTTTAAAATAGTTACCCCATGACTGTATTTTAGTCAACTAGCTTTTGTGTTTAGTGTTTTCTGTGTTGCTGCCTCAGAATGCTGAGGTACATGTTGGATCTATTAAAAGGACTAATAACTCTAGACACATACTTCTGAAACTAAATATGTTTATTTATTGCACACTCTGCTTATCCAATTTCATTTGCAATTTTTCTCCACCAGTCATGTGGTTAAATGTATATATATTTTTCATTGATACTAAATTATTTTTTTCCCTCAAGGTGTAAATGTCCTCAGCCACACAATGTCAAGGTCTGTGGGGGAGGAAGTTTTTGCC
>JAODKL010000081.1:5088383-5120525 GCA_026780765.1 Petrocephalus schoutedeni | reverse complement strand
CTTATTCATGTGGATAAGTGGTTAGCGAGCACCTTATTCATGTGGATAAGTGGTTAGCGTGCACCTTATTCATGTGGATAAGTGGTTAGCGAGCACCTTATTCATGTGGATAAGTGGTTAGCGTGCACCTTATTCATGTGGGGGGCCAGGTTTACAGTATAATAACTGATGAAAGTATCTGAGCGACCAGGATAAGTGGTTAGAACAGGGGTGTCAAACTCCAGTCCTGGAGGGCCGGAGCCCTGCACATTTTTGGGTTTACGCTCATTTAACACACCTGATTCAACTCCTCACAGCTCCTTGTGCTAATTACCACACAGCTCTTCAGCTCAATCATTTATGGTGGAACAGGGTAAGAACTAAACTACACAGGGCACCGGCCCTCCAGGACTGGGGTTTGACACCTCTGGGTTAGAAGATGGTACAGATGGATTGAGGAATCAAAGAGTACTCAGAGTCTCAGTCTTATTTAATATGCTTAAGATTGTCACATTTTATTGGTCAAAAATGATAGTTAATCTGCATTTATAAAGAATAAAATGTTTAACAATCATTAATAATGTTGTTTCTGTTTGTTTGCAGTCCTTAGGGAAGGGCAGAGCCCTGCTTCTGAAGGCAAAGGTAAGTTACAGCAGTTACTGTGGCCATTGATCTAATATGGACATTTTGGGTCAAAAGATACATTGCAATCACTATGAAAAGTACAGACATGGCTAATTGAATGTTGTGCATTTCTGAATGAGCTGCTTATTATGGTGAAAAATGTGTTTTTGTAATTATTACATTGCGGGAACAAGATTTCCCTACATTGTGATCAATACCTGTACATTTTTACCTTTTTACCTCTTATAAAAATATATGAATGCATTTTGTTCGGTTACTTATGGTTAGAGTAAGGGCTGGTATGGGCTGTTGTAGTTGGGATTAGGGTTATGCCCAAAGAAATGAATGGAGAGTCCCCATAATGATATGAACACATGCAGTGTGTGTGTGTGTGTGTGCGCGTGTACACACGTGTGTCTGCCCCACAGGAGGACTACATGGGCTATGACTTTGAGAACAGACTCCAAGTACGCATCCACTCAGCTCTGGCTTCGCTGAAGGAAGTGGTCTCGCAGTGACTCCGCCTCTTCACCCAGCCACCCCCCCCCCCGAAAATAAAATCTCACCTGCACTGTGTCGAACACCTTGTTGTCACGGGGAGTCTGGCTGTCCCTTGCTACAGCCAGTCGACTTTTTAAGGAAAATTTGTTTACTTTTTAGATGTTTTAGAGTGACCGAACAGGTTTAACCTTTTTGATGATTGGTTTTGGTGCTTGTTCCAAGAAATGCGTCATTTAAAGCTGAGTTCCTACAGAAAGGCAGTTTACTAACATTATTGTGTACACAAGTGCATAGCCGTTTATAATACCATTTTGGCTTTGGGCGAGAAAAGCCCAGCGTCACCTCACAAACTTACATATATGTTACAGTACCATACAGGCAGACATTAACCGTTTTTAACAAGTTTATTCATGTTGCCAAAAAAATACTGAAAGGACCTGAAGATGAGATCTGAAACTGTAGTTGTCTTCAGGGGCTCAGTCTGCAGGACCAGCTTTGAGTCGCAGATGGGAGTCATATGAAGATGTTTCCCCAAAGAATGGCGCTTCACCACTTTGCATTCTGGCGATAAACAAACTGACTCACCCTAGTGGAGCTCACGGTCTGGTCTGGTCTGGTCAGTGCTGTTTGAACAAACATTACACATATTTTTCAGCTTAGAATTCTGTTTTTTTATTACTTTAATTGGGACTTCAATCCTTTATAACAAGGTAATTTATGTAAATATTAAATGGAATGCCCTTTAAATACTGAAATAATCTGGATATATGATGGGAACAACTGGAGGATCCTCCTTTTATGGTTGGAATAATGATATTTGTGACTGTTACTTCCTAAACTTTCTTTACCGAATGCATTGAACTCTCTCACACCTTTTCCTGGATTGCACCAGTGACGAGTGATTCTCTATACCAGTAGAAATGGAATGGTTAGGACTGGCTTGAGTTTTATACACTTTGTCGGTCACTCCGAGGTGTGGTCAAACAGCAATAAACACGCAAGTCCACGTGGGGGGCCTTCCCAGGAACACAGCAGTATTTTGTCTGTTACTGTAATTATGTGCTGAACCTCATTATTCACTATGTATGACTAGCATCGATTTTTAAGGATCGGACTCTGTCCACTAACACTCAGATTCACCCACACGAAATTAGCGACCAGCTGACAAACAAGAGCTTTAAATGTTTCGAACGTTTATCTGATGTGGGCAACATGCATCGATAAGGCATGATACGTACTCTGTGATATTTAATACACCACACAATATTATTAACCTGGGGTGTGCTACAGGGTGACTAGATCTGTGGGGCTGGGGATTGGCGCACATGCGACATTTTGTTTCTAAGTACTTCTTAAATCTTATAAACAATAAAATTGCGGCATCGTGAATTTCTAAGTGAGGGGCAGTAGGGGGCGGTGATGGGTTTTTCCGCATCTGAAAGCAAGGAACATCAGCAACAGATTGTGATGTCAATAAAAGGCCTTGAAAATATCACCTTTCTTGTGTTCATTATTTCATTATTAAGAGAGAAGAACACAGACAATTCAAAACTAATTTAAACTTTAGCTGCCGGAAACCGCCAAGGACATTGAAATTCCAAGGTACCTTTGACAGGTCATAGTGCTTTCATTAAAACGGCATTTTCAGGAGGTAAACAATTACAATGCTAATTACAGTGCTAGAATTCTGTTTAACACCTCATTTAAGATATTAACTGCCAAATAAGTGCCATTTAACCCAAAACATGACTCCCAATATTTACAGAACTAATTTTAGTATCAGCTGATGATGTATGTTATTGCACATTTAAAATTATTATTTTGACAGGTACCACTTATTATGCTGCATGCAAACTTGAATGTGCCCCTCTATAACAGAGATGGAGTCTGTAGTTTTATTGGGTCACCAATGTGTTAGTACCTAATTTAGACCAGGAGCCGCAGGAGAATGTGGATTGGGTCCTAATGAAAGCTTTACTGAAGCAATTAATAGCCAAAGTGTGGGGGTGGGAAAGGAGAGCTGCTGGCGCGGATGGACCAGGGATCCCACAGGCAGTGGTGTGGAGGAGTATTCATACAGCAGAACCCATGCATAAACGCTATTCAGGTCATGCAATAGCACACTTATAGCAGGAACTGAATGCTCCTTCAAAAAGCTTTCCTTGGTATCACTGGATGGAATATATAAAGCTTGCATAGCACATAAATGAGAGTACTTCCCCTGTCGTTGACATTGATTTGCATAAACTGTGACCCCAGACACACAGAAAGGGCTGTATCCTCAAAGGGCCTCGTTATTTTCCAGTAAATTTGTTTTGCTCCCAAGGTGAACCTCTGTTGAGCCATTTCCAGTTTAGTAGAACACTTTCCAACAAGCTGCACCCCTGTGAAATCCATTTATTTCTGAACCAAACTAGGCTCCTGTCTTTCATTCTTCTTAAGCAACAGCCAATCATTTGCTGTGTAACATCTCTGTAGAATTTCATTACTATGATTAATGTATGCATAAAGCAAGTTGATTCGTTGCTAGCAGTTAACACCTTAAAGCTTGTTCTCTTTTAAAATACTGCTGGCGGGTATAGCACTCTCAAAACCTACTTTAGTGAGACTATGAAACAAATAAATAAAATATATATTTGGGGTGGGGTCAGGGCAGGGTAATGATCCCACCTTTTCCAAAGGACTCCTTCTGAAGGGGACCTGGCTGATCCAGGAGGTCAAAATGCTTCTCTACAAAAAGCCACCACAGTTCTGGGACAAATACAGCATCAAGTTTTAGAGTATAGGGTACAGTGTACTTTATGCACACATGTACATAATATGTTTCTGATTTGACATTGTTTTTATTCCATTTTATTTGCATTTTTTGTTTGTATCTACTCCCTGTCTTTTTATATTTCTGCTCATCTTTTGTATGGTGTCCTTGAGTGTCTTGAAAGGGGCCTTCAAATAAAATGCATTATTATTATTATTATTAGAGTGAAGGGTGTTCCCGCTGTGCTGTGGTACGTAATAAAGAATCAGCTCCCACTGGAGACTTCCATCTCCATGAAGGTCCCCAAAACATTTCTATGAGCCAAGTAAGGAGTTTGACTGAGCTGCCAACACAGCCCTGAGGACCCCAGAGAGACCAGTTTTTGCTCCCTCCCAGCTCCAGTATGTGAACCGTCTGGCAGGGAGATGGGAGCAAGCAAAAACGTAGACTGTCTGGGGACAGAACTGGGTTATGAAACAGTGGCTGAAATTAAAGGAACAGAGACAATCAGTCCAGTCGCTGCAGAATCAGGGGCAAAAATGTACAGTATTTATTGTATTTACAGCATAAGACTCACAACTATGTAAAAGAAAAAAACTTCCCTCCATCAAGATCGCCGTCACTGAACAAAATGCCCTGATGAAGTAAGATTAGATTACACATGGTAACACTTTACTTGTGGGGGCACAAATAACATAGAGGTGCACTCTAACTTAATGTATTAATTGACCAGAAACTAAAAGTATTAATTACGTACTGATCCCATGTTCGTTCGTCATTTATCAGTCATAAGCGTTCATCTATTTCATGCAGTTTCTATATTTCCTCATAATTTGTATTTGAGTACTAACTGAGTTGCAAAGTAACTTGTGCCCCCCTCAGTTATCAAAGCATTTTAGGGACATAGTATTTGCATTTTCAAACAAAAATAGATTGACACCATTCTGATTGATTGGTTCTGCCGTGTGACCATAAGGTTACAGTATCATTGAAATCGATGTTTCTATCTTTATTTTCAATTCAGTTTTCTGGGATTTTTCGCTTTTTTAGGCTGATATGTTTCCGTTAGGGAACCTTAGGGTGTTTTGTAAAACCATACGGGTGCATTCTAACCTTAAAATTTATTCTCGCTAAATTTGAGCAGATTTATTTTTTTTTTACTACACACAGCATCTGTTCTGGACTATTTCCCCAGCAGGTAAAAACAGGAAATCATGCAGACGTTTCAGATTGCCATCTTGTGTTCTTTTGCTTGTAGTCACATTCTGCCGGCAAGCAAACCAATTACAACAAGCGAGCCCTTTCTTAATGGGCCTTATTTGGAAATGTGTCAAATACAAACAAATTATGGGTGTTTAAGTGGCAAGAAGTCCTATTCCAACTTCAGCTTTATCTTCTAAACTCCTTTTTCAATGTTAGATTTTCTCATCTTTTTGTCTTATCTTTATAATAGGCACTATCAACAACATCATTGTTATAGATTAGTTGTTGGGTATTTAGAGCTTTGAAGTAGCATGTGGCGTGTCGGTCGCTCAGCACGAGAGTAAGGAGGACACTTTATGCATAAGGACACTGTGGCAGCCTCCCCATACCGACAGCACTCACGCTTGCAATAGCACTGATCACATGACTAGAGCACAGGCCCTAAGGCACGATGCATTGCACTCAATTCCAGCGGGAGGTGGATCCCCACGAGGAAGGCGCGCTCCCAGGCTGCCCCCACTACTCCAGAATGTCCAAGACAGGACCTTGGATGCCAACATTGGGGGTCTGCCCCAAGCCCCAGTGAATATGAAATGACTGTTAACGTTAAAATAAGAGATACATCCCAGAAAGTGGGACTCCAGGGGTACAATTCTTACTCTGGTCCCCACACTCTCATTTAGTTAGAAATTGAGATTGTCACTTAACCTTCCCGTCACAATAAAATGGGAAATATTCATTTTTCCTGAATTTCATTTTAATTTCAGGAAAGAGATTTTTAAAGTATTTCCTTCTATGAAGCATAGACCGTCTCCACAGGATGCTCACAAAGTCTGGGTGATTAAAGAAACTGACACTAGATGGAGGCAAGACTGGTACACTCTCAGAAGATACCAATTCGTACCTTGCTGAGGAACATCCCCAAGGTACAAACAACATTAATGTACACCCAGCAGTATAAAAAGTCCCTTGTGGTCCATTTCTGTACCTTAAAATGTACAATTACCTTCAGCTAAGGGTACAGTTGGTGGACTCTTGAAGGTAGAGCCCCAGAGACAAACAAAGGTACAAATTGGTACCATTGTTCTTCAGAAAATACAAGAGTTAATTTTTGTTTTCCACGGATAAGAGATGCCCAAAGAACCAAGAAAAACACCCATGTGAGTTTCTTTGGGTTGACTGGACCTACCATCACTTAAATTTAGATAAATAAAAACGTGTTGTTGCTTGGATAACCCATTTAAGCACAAGTTTTGCCCACATACTTCTCAATATGCTAAAAGTGCAATTTAAATGTTAAATGATACAGGGCTCAGCATCAAATCCCCATTGTGTTTGATCCTTATTTAATACAAGTCCCGAAGGTTGGCCTATGCTTTGTTATAAATAGGCTACGTGCACTCGAGTTTAGTCTGAATCACTAAATGTATTCCAGATCGAGAGACTCGCTAAAATATTCATTTTTGTGCATCTAATTTACAGACATGTACAGGTCTCCACGTGAAACAAAACGGGTTAAATCGCTGCTCTCCGCAAAGCGACTGAATATTCATAACTTCTGTAGAACTCGTAACCTGACCAGAAAGAGAGAGCGCTTTTGCAGCCTCGAAACCATCTACAGTGGGAGTGAGAAAAAAAATCGGTAAAAGCCAGGAAGCTCAATTTAATAATAACGCATATGCGGAATAAAGGGTGAAGTACAGATGAGCGCAATCAACCCAGTTCGTGATGAACCATCGGAGTCTCAAGCGGCCATTTTACCCGCCCCCCCCAAAAAGTGCCAAAAGAAGCCAAAAATTTAATTGACATAGAAAGGGCACGAACTTATGTAATGTAAATAATCATGTATAGTTAGCTTCTTTTGTGCCGTTGTGTGTACCATAATGTCTCATGTAGTCTTTAATGTTATTTGTTGTAAATAGTGGTGTGTCTGTGTGTGCCCTCTATGTGTGTTAGAAGTCGTCAGGGCGACTAGCACGGGGGACAGTGGGTGTGCGAGGGATGGGTGCAATAAAGCCACACGGTGGTTAAAATTATAACTGTCCTCTGCCTTGTCAATTATGCAAAATTATATGCCTCATCTGCCTGTTACAATGGTGTCGGAATTGGGGGGTGGGTCTCATGGACGTTGAATAGCCCCTAAAAAAATGCCAAAGGGGTGCAATGACCCGGAGGAGACCACTGGGAGCCAAGCGCTATGCTTTTCAGGAGTGACCTGACAGCACTAGCAGCCCCGCCTGCCTGAACGGGGCAGGCCCCCTGGAATCCTACCTAGTCCAGGTTCAGCGGGTGGCATGGCTCACTGGCTGGTCCCCCGCGGGAACAGCAGGCCACCTGCCATGTTGTTGGAAGGGGAGGTGCTGTGGGCTATCCTAAGCCTCTCTCCTGTGGAGCAGAATGATTGCAGGGCACTAATCACCGCACTGGAGTGGCGGTTTGGCTAGTGACAGTCCTCAGGGCAGATGAAGTAGCAGCTTGCGCCGGTGAAAGTTTGGGGGCATTTGCTGCCGAATTGAAGGACTGCGCCCGGCTACCCTCATTTCCCTCAGATGGCACAGGATGAACTGGCCTTTCCTGCAGGTGCCAGCAATGACTGTGCCAGCGAGTGCGCCTGTTGAAACCAGTCACACTGGTGGCAGATGTGGAGCAGGCTAAGGAGGTAGAAGTTCTGGGCAAAGTGCCCCCCCCCCCCCCCCCCCCCCCCCCCCGCTGCACTACGGAGAGCACTGAGGGAGAGGAGTTGGTCAAGGATGTGAGGGCTGCTGCCCCCACACCACACCAGCAGCCTCATCCCCAGCATCACATGTTCTGCTTCCGCTGTGGGGAAGCAGGTCACATCACCCGTAACTGCCCTGCTCCAGCACCACGCCCTCCCCCCAAACAGCAGCCGGGAAAAGCCGGGTGGGTTGCACTGTGGAGGGGGGGAATCACCCATAACGCACGCAAGTCCAACCCCTTCGACCACACTCAGAGTGTCAGCTTGTGAGGCGACCAGTCGGAATGTGGACTGCCCGGTAGACAAGGCACCATGCCAAGCCCTGGTGTACACAGGGTCCACCATCACCCTGATCTGCCTGGGCATGCTGCCAGGCACCAACGAGTCGGCGCCAGCTGGCTGGGAGGCAGCAGACGTGCAACTATTGTCAATGACTGGCATGCACACAGCCATGAGGGGAAAGAGGCAGCTGCAAGTCAAGCTGGCTTGACACATGGTGGTGCAGAATGTCTGGCTCACTGACATTTCTAACCCCTGCATTATCGGTCTGGACTTATTAGTTTGTCTGGGCGCTGCCATCGATGTGCCGGGAGTAGCCATCAGCCCTCTGATGCGGTGGTTCTCCAGTGTGGCAGAGGGCGGAGGAAGAAGGGGTCCGTGCGATGTGGAAAGAGGGCAGCCCGCAGCTCCTAGGGAAAGACCACCAGTCACATAGGCCCAAGCCCAGCTTGGATCGCAGAACACAGCAACATTGCAGTGGGGGGCGTCTCCTGAGGCAGTGCAAGGTGTCCAGGAACTATAGCAGTGCAGCCACCCGGACCTGACAGGAGAACAATGGGAAGAGCTCGAAGCTCTATTGAGCTTGTTTCAAGTCATCTTCACCATCAAGACCAACGAATGCCGACTCTTTTCCCGGCCCATCTGTCAGCGTCCACATAGACTGTCCCTAGCGAAGCGATATGTGGCAGAGCAGCAGATTCGAGAGATGGCTAGACGGGAGTTATAGCGCATTTGACAGCCTGTGGGCGGCTCCAGCAGTCCTTGTCACCAAGATGGAGTGGTCATGGTGTTTCTGTGTTGACTACTGATGCCTAAATGAGGTGGTGAGAAAGGACTTCTATCTTCTGCCATGCATCAACAACGTGATGGATTGTATCTCTGGGTCAATGAGCTTCAGCTCCCTGGACATCCAGAGTAGCTACTGCCAGGTTGAACTGATCCCAGAGGCCCACCCTAAGATCGCGTTCACCATTGGTCACAGGTTGTGGCACTTCTGGTCGATGCTGTTCAGTCTGTGCAACACCCCACCCAATTTCAAGAGGCTCATGGACTGCCTCCTGGCTCACGCACAGACCCAGTGTGTCGTCTACCTTGAAAGTCGACAGTCTACATGCTGCTGACTTTGCTGGGGCACTCCGGAACTTAAAAATCATACTCTCTGTGGTTCAACGGGCAGGATTATAAGATTATGGCTGAACCCCCGGAACTTCTCCCTCTTCCAGTGCCAGACGCACTGCCTGGGCCGCATCATCAGTGGGGAGGGCGTGGTCTCCGACCTGTAGAAGACGGCAGTGAAGAGGGGCTAGCCAATCTGGCCAACGTGACGAAGATGCAGCTTCCAGCGATACGGACCCCCAGGTAACACCAGGACATGGCCACAGCCAGACAAAAGAGGGCCTTCCAGCCTGGGGACCCTGTTTGGGTGTACTGCCCCATCAGGAAGAAGAGGTGATCACCCAAGATGGACTACTAAAGATGGTGCCCCTGGGAGGTTGTGGAGCGAATCTCTGTGGTGGTGCGGATTCTAGAGCAGCACTGGACTGTTATGCTGCATAGCGACCGCCTGGCTCCGTACCAACCCCTTGTCCACTCAAAACAGCCATAGCCAGGACCTGGAGTGAGTATCCCCAGCAGCCAAGACTGAGCAGGATGGGGCACTTGGGGCACTTGGGGCTCTGTGTTCATAGAGAGCTCACCTCTGCCCAGAGCACTTTCGGAACTTTGTTGGTCTACCGGGATGGGTAACCCCCTAGCTGGGGGGCAGTGCAGCACTGGTAGGATCCATTGGCCAGCATGATATGTTGGACTGGGGCCAGCCGTGTACATAATGTAAATAGTCGTGTATAGTTAACGTCTGTTGTACCATTGTTGTGTGTACCAGGATGTGTAGTGTTTAATGTTATTTGCTGTAAATCAGGGGTGAGCGGTCTTATTTACAAAGGGCCAGTGTGTATGCATGTTTTTAGGATAACCTTTAGGTCAGCTATTCAAACCCAGGACTCTTCAGGCAATCGGTCCTATAATTAGTAATTAGGGAGATGCAGCGAAAACCTGCACCCAAAACCCTTTCTGGATGGGTCAGATTGGCCACCCCTGTTGTAAATAATTTTGTGTGATAGGATTAGTCGGGGCAATTAGCACAGTGGGCAGTGTGTGCTTTTGGGATGGGTCTAATAAAGCGTCCTGGTGGTTAAAATTATAACTGTCCTCTGCCTAGTCAATTATACCAAACAGCATGACCCATCTGTCCACTACATTACATTTTTCTGTATGGTATATTTGAGTACAGTAAATACATGTTCACAATTAAAACGTGAGGTGTGTTCTGCGGTTGCTCGATTTCCTCAGTAGGGTACAGGTCAATGGATTCAACGTAAAATTTTATTATAACATCACACATTGACAATTGTATAACAAGGTGAATTTTCTTATGCCAGATGGCATCTACAATTATGCTCAAGCCTCTACAAAGGCTAGTTGCCCTGTATGGCTTGTCAAATTTAGTGTATATTTCAGGCTGTACTTTTATATGAACCATAGTGTATCCCAACAGAATGGCATCTACTGTACAGATCTTGGATTAACACATTAGTGAGTTGCATCTCTAAAAACCACCAATTCACGCTGCACATCCAACATTATTTCTTTTGTATTACATACAGTCTTTTAATGGTTTGTAGTCAGATTACACATGCCAATAGTTTCTTTTTTAGCTAGAAAATAATTCAATGAAGGATATTAAGAATATTACACACCATTACCATAAAACATGGGGTAAGGTTGCATTCTTCAGATTGTATGCTGCATAAATCTTCAGTGGTGCTGGAATGTTATTCATAAGAGCACAAGGAAGTTGGAAAGATGAGTCTTATAATAATACTGACTATAAGACAAAACATGATGTGCAATGCACTATTAATATCCCATGGGGACCCATTGCTGGATCTTAACAAACTTTTGCCTGACAGGAAGTACGGCTCAGTTAATTCACAACCTACAAATGACAATGTGGCTGAAGACCAGAAATGGCACCCAAAGAGCTCACAATTCAACCCTTGACTGGTTGCCAAGACCAAGGAGTACAGAGTGTCGCAGGTCACTAGAGCTCAGACAGCACCTGAGCTACTGACATTAATGTTTCTATTATGATTGTCCAGTTACCGTTGTTTCAAAAACCCCCCTCAGGGGAAGAATACACTGACTCAGAACACATGGGGACACTGATGACATCACTATAATTCACTCGGAGGAGCTCCATCTTGCTCTGTTTTGGAGAGGGACGTGCATGACGAGGTCCCTTTGCCATAGGGACACCGCCTTTCGCCATCACTCTTGGAAGCAGGAGGAAGAAGTAGCATCACAGAGCAGGTCTTCTGTCAAGCGCCCCAATGAAGAGGAGGATGTGAGAATTGCAGCAAAGACTGCAGGACTCAAGGTCACATCTCCTGCAAAATTCCCGGAAATATCTTTTGTGTCAGGTAAATGTATTGCTGATATTCCAATATTCTCTGTAAATACAAGAATGGGCTTAATTAAATGGATTTTGGTGTTTCAGGTTCTAATGTATGATGCTAATGGTGCCAATGGTGTGTCATCAGGGTCAAGCTGACCAATGAATCCTTATGCTGTTTTTATAGATGAATAGGTAGCTGTGGTTTCTGATGCAGGAGTTGTCCAGAAAGTATCCTCCCTCGAGGAACCGACTGAATCACTAGCCATTTTGAAGGGAATTACACAAGCGTCAGATGTGAGAGATGTCAGTGAGAATCTTCTGATGAAGACGCCATGGGAATAACAGTGAGGGATCCTTACTAAGGAGGAGGATGCTGAAATGGAAGTAGTTAGACCTGATATAGTGTCCCCAAAAACATCTTCTGAGTCTGGTAAATCATTGTTTATTTTTTCCTCAATAGTCATATTTGAGAAATTTATCTTATATTTAGAGATGACTTTAGATTTGTTTGCCTCTCTACATACAGTATAATCAATGAAGTACAAAAGGTGCTGTCTGGATCTAGCTTTTTGAAGACAGTCCAGAAGAATTAGCTATCCCAGAAGAAATTCCAGCTGTTTTTCAAGAGGACCAAAGGGCATCAAAAAAGGTGTCATTCAGTCCTAATGACCTTGGAATTGTCCCTGTAACTGCAGATAGTATTATGGATCAACTCACATTGTTCCCTAGCTGGAAGAATGGTCTCTGTCAGTGTTCGTCAGGGATGGTGTCGCACAAGCAACCTTGGAGAAAACAAATGATAGAATAAGCTATGAGAAGAAGGACACCTTGAGAAAAGAACCTCCTGTATCAGCTGCAGCCAGCAGGTCTGAGATGAGAGGTACTGCAAACTTACAGGCACATTTTATCTTTTTTTATTGTGATGACATTTCTTAAAGGCTTTGAATTTTATGGTAAAGAGTGACTACAGATAAAGACTGAAATAGTTATACTCAGTTATACTGAGATATATTAATGTCACTCCTTCAGATCACAAATCAAGTTTCTGTCAGAAGTCACAAGTCTGTGTTAAAGATGATTAACCATCCATTCAGACACTGAATCTCAACTAGTGCTACCTGACATGTATTCATCAATCTGAGTCATTCTAATCTGTCATGATTTCAGTTTAAAAGGAGGTTTGGTTGTTTTTTTGTTACCTAAACTTTGGAAGTGCATCTCCCCGTTCATGGTTAACAAATGCCAGAACATTACTGTCCGGAGCCTGTTAAGAGACGTTGTCCTGGTTTTCTCTTCTGGATTCAAGTCAAAAGGCAAGTGGACCGCAACCTGTGATGCATCCAGTCAGAGGCATCTCAGCCATTCCTCAATAGGCTGGCAACATGTACCCATCTCATCTGGACATCAAAATACCAAATTGCTTTCAGTTCTTGGGTGAAAACATAATTGAGGAAGATCAAAGGAATGCCTGTGGAACATCTGCCACTGTAACAAGAGCCCCTCCCAGGTCCTTGCCCTTTTCAGTACAGCATGGGGCTCAAGCCGGGGATGCCATACCAGGTAGCTCCTTCAGGTTCTCACCGATATAGTAAATGCCGCTCATTCGCCTGCGCTCGTCCGTGTTGTTTCTCGTAATAAGCCCGGTGTTAAAGATGGCGGCAGGTGCAGGAAGCGTTCCAACAAGGCCCACGATGAACTGCAGTGGTCCATGATGCCGGGAATCAATAAAAAAACACACCGACAGATTCTTATGCATATTGGATGACTGAAAGACGTAAAAAAAAAGAAAAAAAAAGTAGGAAGGCTGTGTGAGGCACATCATTGTGACTGAAGAGATGCTTTATCTCAAGGACTGAAGAAAACAAAAGATGACACTTAAAGCACTAATGAATGAGTTAGCACGTTTTTGATGCAAGGTAAAATCTTTATTTTGAGGCAATAGAAATTCTGTTGGAATACTTATTGTACATAAAGGTTAAAGACTAATTTGTCAGGACCACGCTTGTGCCTGTTCCTACTGTTAGTTTAATATATTTATAATGGTATTTACCTAAGCTAATATACAACAGACAAATGGCAGACATGACTCAAGCTAATCAATAGACTGTTAACCAGTAATTAGTGATAAACACCAAGACTCCAAGCCTGGGTGGAAAACTGACCCAGTCATTTCAGATTAAAGCCACTTAACTGAATCAACCTGTGATTTAGCCATGGCCAGACAAACCCGCTCAAGCCTATTTCCTGTCAACACGCCGTCACTCAGGACGATCCAATTAGACAAACATCCACAGCACTATCACACAAACAGCACAAAGCGGAGGCCATCTCTGAGAGCAAACTGCTAGCGCCACCTCTTCTCTCCTCCCCACCCCAGCAATGAAATTTGCCTGGTGCGCCACATGGGGTGCTTTTCAATATGGATACTTGACAGTACTTGTGTTCCCGTGCCGAAGACCAGTTCTAGTGCTAAGAACAGAACAGTGGACGGTAAAAATCCCTCAGTTGTCATTTTTGCCCCTCAGATATCAAGGATGTATTGGTTGCATCCATGCCAAATGCTGAAGAATCCCATGATTCACTGCATCCCAAGTTCTTTCTTGGGAGGCAAGTTTGCAAGACTGCTCTCCTCAAGACCACAAGTATGATTCTCGGTATTGAGAAACACATAAAGTCTCCGACCAGCACTGCCGTGACATTCCCGGGTCTTTACAGAAAGGAATGACCAGTGTGATGCCCGCCCGGTTTGTCTGGGCTGAGGAAACACGAGCCAGGTCTGTTCGTACAGTAAATAACCACACAAGACGCGGTACAGCTCGCAAAAAACATGTAAAGGGACCACAGCAGCACAAAGGAACCACAACAATCCAGAATCAGTGTGTAAAACACCTCAGCTGGTGGGGTCAAAAGGTCAGAGGGCGGTGTTTTCTAAATTCACAGAATATTGCTGTTTGTTCTGCATAAGTGACAAAGAGACAGCCACAATCTCATTGAGGTAAGCAAAAACCTGCAATACCATGGTGGTAAGTAAGCACCACTGAAGAATTATATCTAATGTCCACTTATTTTACAGAGATGGGGAAGAACCAGTCATCTAATTTTACATATTTTATACACATATGAGCTGTACATCATTAATAGATGTTCACATTGTAGTATCAATGGTGTCATAATTCCTAAAGTAGGATTCTGGAATGAGAGGCATGTAAAGAAGGGTACCCGTACCGTCAACCGTGTATCTACTGGATCTAACAGTGGAAGTGATAGTGCAAACCCATCCTTTCAGACAGCTGTACACAAATTACAGATCAGTCACAACAGGAGAATGAGCATGGACTGGTTCTGCTTCAGTGAGATCTTTGATATGTCACGGGACACAAAGACTGCTCCTCGGGTTATAGATGAAATCATGCACACAATGCTGCAACTGGACTGAATCTGTGAACTGCCGTGATCCTACTGGGAACTCCAGCAGTTCCTCTGTAGTGCTCCTAACGTAAACGCAACCTCCCCCAAAAAAAATACACAATTTCTCGGTCGAGAAGTGAACAGTCCCAAAAGATTAATGTTGTGTTAAAAAAAGAAACAGCATAAAAAAAAGAGTCGTGAAGATGAGCATGAGTATATTCTCTTTATCCTGGGAATGGGAAGTTAATAAATGTCAGGGAGCTGGGTGTAGTTCCTGTCCCAATATCCACCAGAGTAGATCCAGTCCTGGGAACCGTTGTGGGGGTTGGGCCCCTGGTGGAACCACCTAGAGCACAAGAGCACAGCAGCTAAACCATTAAAGCTAGGCATGATGCATGTGGCATATATGATCACACATAACCATTGATTATACAGACTGATCACAGACCATACAGGCCGATCACAGATCCATAATCAATCTTATCGATCACAAACCACACAAAATTGATCACAGGTCACAATGGTCAATCAAAGACATAATAACTATCACATGCATAACTTATATAACAGATAACAATGTTTGCAAAGTATAAAATGTTTGAATCACTAACATTCTTTATGGCATTAAATACACAAAATGTTCTTTTATAAAAGGATTAGTCTAGTTGAATCAATACATTATATTTCATGGGAGAAAAGGTCCCAGGTGCAGTGCCCGACAGCTCCAGCAGGTGGAGTTACAGCACTGCTGTCTCACATGCATTGCACTGCAAACCCACAGCAATCAGCATTGAGCAGCTCAAACCTGGGCCCAAGGGCAGGGCTACTTGTCAGGTCACATGGGGAACGCCAGCAACACGGAGTGCATTGGCAAACACATGGTACAGAGCAAATAAGCGCAACAGTCTGACAGTACAGGGAAACGGTGTGAAGGCTGACAGGAGAACGTGTTCGCCATACACAGGCCCGGAAAGGGTCACGTCTGCTATCGTGCAGCTAGCCTGCCTGTGAATTCATTAGCGATGTAGCTGCATTTGCATGTATATACTCTTCAGACAGTTTTAGGTCATTAATTCAAGGTTTGCTCTTTTCTGACCAGAAGGAGCCACGTCAACGTTTTGCCAGCGCTGCAGACACAGGCGTCCGGACACCAGACCGGGTCACTGAGCGCGCTAACCTGGTCTTCCAGTCTTCCCCCGCCTTGGCACGCGCCTTCCTCGATGTCCTCTGCTTTTCCTCGAGCCTCTTCTTCTCCTCACTAGCCTGATCTTTAAAAAGCCGGGAGACATCGTACTGTTTCGCCATCTTAATTTGCCACAAGTTCACAATCTCATAAACTCTACACAATGCACGAAATAGACTCTCATGTACAGTATAATCAGTAATTCATCCATCCATCCATCCTTTCTAATTGTAATTCCAATTATGTACATGGGCATAAATTTCATTTTACAGTAGGGGGGGACAATACATATAAAATTTCTCATGAGAAATTTTTGAAGGGGACACGTATAATACAGTCAAATTGTACTTATAAAGATATGTCCCCACAGTGAAAAACTTTGCTTCTGTCATTATTAATGTAGCATGGAGACTGTGTCATTATGGTTATTTGGGGGGGGCAATCCCCGGATGGGGGGGGGCCATGTCCCCTCCGTCCCCCCCGGGATTTACACCCCTGATTATGTATCATCAGGGGGACGGGTGGGGGGGGGGGGGTTGGGACGGGGGAGGGGCCTGAAGCCTGTCCCAGGCAGCATAGGGCACAAGGCTGGGATACATGCTGGACAGGATGCCACTCCATCACATGGCACATATACACAGTATGATGCATTATAGGCAATTTAGGATCTCTGTGTCTCAGTACTGATGCAGTATAAAATATTGAAATTAGAACAACTTTATATTAATATCTCAATTAGATTAACATATGGATTAACATTTGTAAATGTATTCAATTCCATCCACTTTCTGAAACCACTTGTCCTATTCAGGATCACAAGGGGTCTGGATCCTATCCCGTAGGCTATGAGTGCAAGGCATGGAACAACCCACACACCTATAAGCAATTTGGTAACAAAAAACTCCACGCTCATAGAGCCAAGGGAGAGACGCAAACCCAGGTCCCAGAGATGTGAAGCAAAAGTGCACAACCATGCCATCCCAAGTACCACTTTTGAATTTCTTAAAGGAATGCAGAAATAACTTTATTGTCACAGTGCAAGGAGCCCTTCTGCATACACCAGGGGTCACCACAATTTTTTCCTGAGGGTGAAACTTCATCAGCAATACAAAGCCAAGGTACACTGCGAACTGGGGGGAATACATAGACAGGGACAATAAATATACAGTCGGCCCTCATTTATAACGGTTAATCAGTTCCAGACTCTGCCGCGATAAGTGAATTTCCACGAAGTAGGATTCTTTATTTATAAATCGAATATTTTCATAGTTAGAGCATAGAAAACCTGTTTACGACCTTCTAAATATGGTTTTTAACATTATTAGAGCCCTTTAGACATGAAACAACACCCTTTAGTCACCATCACACTTGTGTGAACCTGCGTGAGGCTGAGCCAATCAGTGGCCAGGATGGGAAGAGGGTATAATTGACTCAGATAAACCGAACGCACGCTGTATCATTTTCTGACAGTACCTATGTCTCCATTCTCAAACGCTCGCATGTCAGGCCGGAGCCTGCAGTCGGTGCCTGGGAGCAGCCCCTCCATGCCGTCCTCCAGCTCATTGAGCTGCATGGCGAAGGTCGAAAATGCGTACATCTGCGAGAAGGGTGTGGGAGCAAGGCAATGAGCAGCGATACCCAGGAGGGGGCAGACACGAGCACTCAAAACATCACAACACCCCCCCCCACATGTTAAAAAAAAAAACATAAATAGCAAGCAGATTAGCAGAACATACTGCCTCAACATCTCCTAAATGAAGAATATGCCTATTTAATATTTAATAATTTAATAATATTTTTTTATATTTATGGCCAACAGGGGGTGTGGTTTTAGTGTTGGAAAACACGGGCCAAACAGGGACCATGCACATCACCTGTGCAGTGTTTTCGGGTCTGGGGGTGATCCTCCACAGCAGCTCGCAGCCCGGGATCACCTGAACCGTCTCCGCTTCCGGAATGGGCATCTCCTCGGACTCCTCGTCCGAACGGTGCTACGGCAGGTGGACAGAACCCCCAAGCTGGCTTAGGAACTCATGCCACAGATACCGAAAATGTGACAGCTTTATAACATCATCACAAGTTAACATAGGGAAGACGAGACCTCTGAGCTACGGGACAAGAACCCATCACCTCCAAAATGTTATTACTATTTGCACAATTTTTGGTTTGTCTCTGCGGTGGCACTATTAATCATTTTGATGCTTGACAAGGACAAGGAGAATTAAAAGACGACAGGTTTGTGTGCTGTTGGTTCTAGAGGACGTGACCAACACCTTAAACACAGACTGAAATGACTGGTGTCAAAACAATGGCGTAAACAGGCAAGATGACACCAGTGCACCATGCACCCCCCCAAAGCCTGGGGTCACCCTAAATCAGGCCCCCCTCACCGGTTTGGCCCCCTTCTTTTCTTCAGCACCCTTCTTGTCCGCCTTCTTGTGGGCGTCATACACGGCTGGGTCCACCGTGTACAGACACTCGGTCCACTTCCCGTACAGGGCGCATAGCTTCCTTTTGCTGTATTGTGAGACACACGGATCACATGGCACTGTGAGGTCACATGGGTGGACAAGGAAGCCACTGGGTCCTAGTGCCAGGCTGCGGGATTAAAGTTCACCTTTTATCCAGCAGGTACCCTTCCACCTTGTGCAGCTCTTTGCCGAACAGACCGCACCGCTTGAAAGTGAGACTGCACTTCTCCCCAGTCCTGTCAAGGAAACATGGTCAAAATAAGCATTTCTCATTCATTTATATCAACATGTGGCGGCCATTTTTGGCCCAGACCCACTGTCGGCATTCCGATTTCTGCACTCTGGCATTCAGGGTGAAATCACAGTGATTGTACATGATGGTATATCTTACCGACGTGACAATGGTTAGATATCAGAGGGTTCAACAGAAGTTCCCTACCAAGAGGTCAAACTTGCAGCCTTTCTGACAGCTACAGCTCAGGGTACATCTAGTGCATTTGGCGATGGTTAGGGTGCCCAGATAATCCATGTCATCCCAGACACTGTGAGCTACTTCAGGTTTTACAAACTACTGTACACCTGAAAGGCTCCTTTGTTTGGCTAAATACTTCAGTTCTTCTTGCACTTTGACTGGTTTGTTTCAAAGTGTCCAGGATGACATGGATTATCTAGTCACCCTAGTGATGGTCTAGTATTTTGCAAGAATTATATTCTCTTTAAACCTCTGGCACAGATTTACAGGGAATTCAAATCATTAAATATTCTAGATTATAGATAGAACATTTCAAGGGAAGACATTTTTATAAAGCCAAACATTCATTTCTTATACCATCAATTATATTGTCTGTTCATCAGCTTCTGCTCAGTAATGAGAAAACTGTTTACTCTTATTCATTATAGCTGACAAATAGGTGTCACCTGGATTAGATGTATTTTACTGATTCACTTTGTGACAAAATTCTTGTGGTTAATTTGTTTGCCAAACATCTCAAAAAGTAGCATACATTCTGGATGAATTAATTCCACTTTTCTGTTTTAATTTAATTCAATTACCAGGCTTATAGGTTCCCCAGCAAACTATGCACAGCTACAGCAACAAAACGGAAACGGCTCTAAACATCCGGCCAAAGCAGAGCTCCCCTCGGAGGGCGGACACTGCGGATCCCCTGTTAACCATTACGCTCGCGGCCGCCTTACTTGTGGTTGACTACCTCCACGTTCCCATACTGCTCGATCCACAGCTGGCCCACGATGATGTTGTGGATGCAGCAGATGGGGTTCGTCCAGGTGTATGCTTCATTGTGCCTGCAGGCACAAAACATAACCTAGAGTCACTAAGACATTTCCATGGACCACTGAGCTTCTGGCATTTTTTTTACAGTCATGTCACTTGGTTTATTTCACAGGCACAACCGAGGACGGACGCAGTCAAGAAAAAACAACGGCATTATTTATTATTATGGTTATGATTATTGTTTAATTTTTAATGCTTTTTCTCTATTGTCATATCCGCTGTTTCACAGTCCTGGAGCTAGGCAACCAGGCATTTCACTGCACATGGTAACTGTGAAAATCACTAATAAAACTGATTGATCACTTGATTGATTGATCCATCGATCAGTTGGTTTATTGATATACCGTAGTTGGCCCAAAAACTCTGTGAGGGGGTGCTCCCTGTTCCTAAAGAGCCAGGTGGGGACTCACATGGGAAGCTCCAGGGTGATGATTCCTCGAGGTTCAGCTTCCACGCTTTTGCCCCAGAACTTCAGCTTGGGGTAGATGGAGCCATGGAAGACGAAGTCGTTCCTGAGGCCCTCGGCATGGAAGGCGCTGACGGGCGGGTGGTGGCTCACCTGCTCGGACATCCACCTGAAGCCCAGGTCTTCTCTGAAGGACACAGAATTCCCGTCGCATCAGAACACCATTGCTGGGAGCAGCGTTTCTCAGCCCAGGCCTCAGGGACCCCCAGACGGCCCTCATCTTTGCTCCCCCCCAGCTCCCAGTACACCGGAACCACGTATTTAGTGTTCTTGATTGTCCGGTTCAGGTGTGGGCTGTCTGGGGGTCCCTGAGGACTGGGCTGAGAAGCAGCGATCGACAGCAACATGCACTGAACAAAAAAAATCAAAAAGCCAGCAGACAAAGCCGGCGGCAGAGCGGAAAGTTAACCGTAAAGGGGCTAAACGGCCCTCTAACTGCATCCTCTCCCAAAGCTCCCGGAGGCGCCCCACCCCCCACCAATGCTGTCCTACCTGATCAGCTCGTAAGTCTCTCCCAGCAGGGGGTTAAAGGGTTTCCCTGTCCTCTCCCACTGCGAGGCCACGGCAGATACCGCAAACGCCGCCACACACTGGGAATGCAGAGGAACACAAATGTGCTCACACGTTCAGGTTGCGGTCAAAACAGCTGCAACCACACAAGGGCATGAGTGTTTACTGGCTCTTCTGAATGGTCACTCTTGGTCACGAACTACAAATGAATGGTCAAACTTTGTTACACACAGTCAAACTCCAGCAATTTGTGGGACATGATCAGTCACAGTCAAACAATGCGCTTCATGGCTGCCCAAGCTTCAGCATCGCAACATGAGGCCATGAGAGCCCCCCCACCCTAGCACACGACCTCAGGGAAGCTATTTGGGTCGGGGGCAATACCAATGGCCCAATGGCGTAGGAGAGTTTGAGACTTTGGGGGACACAACTGAATAATTAAAATAAAAATGTTTATTGGAGGAATGATTGCCCCCCCCCCCCCCCCTCAGTTCCTATGCCTCTGGGCGACACCTTCAACCTCTCGACGGAGTCGGGCGAGCTGTTTGCTTGGTGGATGAGGTACGTGTGTTCCATGTACTCGGTCAGGCGCTGCAGGAAGCTGAGGGGCTCGTTAAAGACGATGGGCATGGTGATCTTGGACAGCTCCTGGAGAAAATGGAGGGCGAGGATCAGAGAGACAAGCTGAGAAAGAGAGCAGCTGATCAACCCCCCCCCCCCCCCAGCAATACCACGCGGGAGGGAGAGAATGCTGAAGAAACCGCTGAGATAGAAAAAGCACATTAAGCCGCGCTACAGAGACATCACAACATAGGCAAGTGATTAAAATGCCCTCATTAAGAGGTGACATAATGCCAAACTGACCAATTAAGCAGCCCAGCCTTCTGATGTTTATTTTTGTAACACCGACGCAGGCTGATTTGCAAAAAAAAAATAACCACACACATACACTTGCGTTCCCATGGGGATCGTGGGGGCTGGGCTCATCCACATGCTCAGGCTCTGTGGATGTCTGAGTCCCACTAAATCTGGCTTGGTGTGTGCTGATTAAAAGTGCTCAGTTGCCCCTATATACAGGCAGAGACTGTAATGCCCAGAACCTGGCTCTGCATTACCTAGGAAAGCATAAGCCAGAAATATGTTTCGTAACTGCCTTTCGGCACTCAGGAACAGTTTGTAACAGCTTTTAATTAAAATACATTTTTTAATTTGGTCCCATTTTCCCACATTTTCCGTGTGAACTGGCGATCCCGCTCTGAGTGCCGTGAATCACAAAAGGACTGTTTGCGACAATTAAAAGTTTTGGCCACGCGCCAACGGAAAACTATACTGCGACTCGGAGAGAATTAGCGGCAAAATGAAACGGGCGTTTTCCCGGCATTAAGGGGGACAGGGGCAGGCCAGTGTGGAAACGTGCCTTTGAACAGGCCAGGTGTGCGTCGAATCTGCCAAGCCCCAACGCGATTCACTGAGGAGGAACTTTGCATCGTGAGCAGAACAAACACCACATGGTTTCGGGATTCTCTTAATCCGCCAATTCTGCTAATCCGTGGCTGACTACACATCCCTCTGAGACCCTCTAAATCCAGAACAGGGGTGGGGTTCCGGAAGAGAGGCAGACTCACCATCCCGATGCACTTTTTAAGGATGCTCCACACGCTGACGTCATTCCGGGATATCATGGGTACTGGCAGTGCAGTCCTGAGAAAGAACACCGGGCAGGAAATCACCACCAGAGGACGGCCGGTGCCCTGACTCAAAATGCCAAAGTGTGCCGGAAGTCTGAATGGTGCCAACTAATGCACCGCGATGGGGTGTGGGGCCCGACAGTAATCCGCCGTGCCGTTTTACGGTCCGATTGGTACACGTCAAAGCTGAGTTACCCACAAGCTAGGAATTCAGAAGCTCTTTGACGGGAACCCCAGCACAGGCAACACGCAGCTGTTTGCACAATGCCACCTGTTTTCCCTTAATTGTTTATTTTTTAAGATTCTTGTCACATCTCACCTGCTTCCGATGCAGCAGAAACACTCAAAACTGACTTTTTTCACCTACCAATTCTAACTACACCATCAGGTCAGAACATTAACACCAGAGCCACATACACTATATATGAACCAAAGTACTGGGACACCAGGCCATTACACTCACAGGAACTTTTATGACATCCCATTCTAAACCCATAGGCATCAGTATGGAGTTGGTACCCTTTGCAGTTATAACAGCTGCCACGCTTCTGGGAAGGCTTTGCACAAGATTTTGGAGCCTGTCTGTGGGATTTTTTGCCCATTCATCCTAAAGGGAATTTGTGAGGTCAGTCACTGATGTTGGACGTGATGGCCTGGCACGCAATGTTTAGTTAATCCCAAAGGTGTTAGATAGAATAGAAGTCAGGGCTCTGAGTGGCCTGATTTGTCACTCCATGGAACACGTTTCCACTGCTCCAGAGTCCAGTGGCCATGTGCTTTACACCACTCCATCTGACGCTTGGCATTGCTCTTGGTGATATGAGGCTTGCGTGCAGCTGCTCAGCCACGGAAGCCCATTCCATGAAGCTCCTGACACACAGTTTTTATGCTGGGGTTAATGCCAGATGAAGTGTGGAGCTCTGCAGTTATTGAGTCATCAGAAGGTTGGCGACTTTTATGCACTGTGCGGCTCAGCGCTCTGTGACCCCATTCTGTTACTTTTTGTGGCCGACCACTTTGTGGCCGAGTTTCTGTTGTTCATAAACGCTTCCACTTTGCAATAATACAGTCGACCATGGAATATCCAGCAGGGAAGACATTTCACAAGCTAAGTTGTAAAGGTGGCATCCGATGACAGTCTCACGCTTGAATTCACTGAGCTTTACAGAATGACCCATTCTGTCACAAATGTTTGTAAGCATGGCCAAGTGCTTGATTTTATACCTGTGTCAATGGGTCTGAACGAAACCTGAATTCAGCGATTAAGACGTGCCCCAATACTTTTGTTCATATAGTGTTCGTACAAAATATTGACGCACAGAGCTAATTTATTCACCAATCATTTATCATACCAAAATGACAGATTGGACCTCTAAAAAATAGCTACAATATGTCCGACATGTACCAGTCTGGGCCAACCCTCAAATGCCTGTAAACAGGAAGCACTTCCCAACGATACCTGATCAATAACCACTACCTCAATAATAATAATAGTAATAGCAGTTGTTGTAATATAAGTAGTAGTAGTGTTATTATTATTATTTCTTATTTGGCTATACAATGCAGAAACAGAAACTCCTTTTCCAATTCTACATGAGATCCATTTTTTGACCAGAGCCCATATTCTGGTTTTAGAGCATGCATTACCAGGCTGGCTCCAGTGCCAAGAAAGCCCTTCCTATTGTTAGAAACGTTTTATCAACAAAACGGCTGATGTAAAACCTGAGTCTGGAAATGGCTTTACACTCTCACTTATCACACCCTAAGACTATTGCTCACAGCCGGCAATAATTACTACAGCTGACTTGTTTGCTTAGTTCTTCACCCAGGAAAGTTTGGTCGAAAAAGGTTTTGCAAGGTGATGTCAAGCAAACTGTCTGCTCTGCCTCAGATAGCGAGCCTCTGAATGGCAGGGTTGATTACAGGCACGGTGACTCATGAATCATTTACTCTGGCCTGAATCGGCTGCTCCGTTTTAGCATGCCTTTCTCTGAACTCTCTCATGCAAGCCATTACTTTAAATTATTCACCAAGTGGCGGTTGGGCGAAATTAACGATGTGCGGTCACTTGAAACAATATCTGGCTTTTGGGAAGCTCAAACGTCACCGGGACCTAGAGACAGGAAGGACAGCCCATGCTCAATGAGGGAGGGGCAAGATTCCAGCTTCTAAATGGACTTGAGGGACAAGGACACTAAAGATTGAATACATATATTGTATAGTGAGACTGGTCTGGTGAGACCAAAGGAACATCCTGAGCCAGCCCATATGTGTCAAGAGGTCTTTCGGTTCGATTAAACCAAAAGGGAAGGAACTGGAAATCAGTGTAGGTAACAGGGACATGAAACCAAAACGGTAGCTGTCAGGGAAGCCAAAACTGTACAGTCTGGGTCAGAACAACGGTGATTGAGGGGCTCTGGTGGTAGCCAGGATGTCAGGAATGGTTCCCAAGCATGTTTATGAATGCCATGCATTTCAGTCAGTTTTATGCGGATGTCAGATGCAGTTCTGGTTTCATAGAGGTTTTTCACTGCTAAATTGGTCCTTCAGCAATGACCTGGATATGTGCCCCATAACCAATCTGTATGTAGGTACAATGTGCAGAAAAACTCAGGAATGTTATATTTTGGACCCTGGACAGGACCTTGAGTTATTATCCTCTCTCTCATGATTTCAACTACTTGAATCACTATCTCAGTGAGAAACTTCTCCAATTAATCTATGTTAAGACATCCAAGCAGAGGAACTCATCAGGTACGCAGGTTTTAAATCTCTGTACCCTTTCAATTTAGCTGAAGTTATCTATTCAAATTTTAAGTCACTAAATGAACACTTTGGTCTGATCAAAACCACCCTGCATCCTCCTCTCAGGCTGTAAAAAGGTGTTTACCCTGTCTTGAACATGCGTGACTGAAAATGATCAGAGGATCCAGATCAAGGAGAGGTGTAAGCATTTGCTGGTGGAGAGAGCACAGATGGAGGTATGGGTTTCTACAGAACTCCGTGCTGTTCTGGATCAAGGCCGCACCGTCTGGCAAATCCAGCAGTAAATTGTTTGAAAAGCACATTAACACCTTTCCCAAAGTGAAATAGCTTCAGGCAACCCTACTCATGCAATATACCAAATATACCAAAGGATATTCAACGAATCACAAGAAAGGTACTGATTTAAGTCCCACTAAGACACTCTGATTGGTGGAAAAAGGCTGCATCACTCCTGCTAAACTCTCTGTAAGGTCAGTTTGCTTGAGTGATTGACTCCATGCCGTGCACATTTTTATGTTCTTATCAGTCTAAGATTGAGTTTCACGTTTCCGTAGGACGACGTGGCCCTCGTATGATGGCGTCACGGCTCTTCCCAAACACTCTCCTCAGAGAAGGCTAACATATTCATGGCCTGTCAAACCACAGTATGGGGTTGTCTTACACCTTACAAAGAATTGGAAAAGTTGGGCGAACAGATGTTCCACTGTGACCTTGACATCATCAACATCAGCAGGCTTGGTGATTTTGACCCATTTTTCTTGCTGGATTCATGAACGAATTACATCTTGGGTCCTAATAGCAATATCGACTGAATAACAAATGAATGTAAATGTAAACTGTGAAGAGACATCAAATTATAAAAACGATCAATTAAATGAAGGCTTTCATCAGTACAGCCAGCCTCTGACTCAGAAAGGTACAGTCATCTATGAAAGGCGACGATTATTAGGGGATGACTGATTTCCTTTCATTGAGTTTCATTTATGTTTATTTACTTTGCAGTTATGTTGGTGCAAACTGACATCCATGTGAGAAAAGCTTGAGGTCAGAAGGAAGGGTCAGTCAGCATCCAGCATTTGGGGTTAAGGACCTTGCTGGAGGGTCCAACGGCAATGTGATTACTCTACTGGCAGTGAGATTCAAACCCATGACACGGGCACAGATGCGTGAACTATTCAGCGACACGCAGATTTAGAAAACTGGCAGTCTCTTTTTACGCTCAGTCTTTACCGAAATGATGAGCTGGATGGAGGTGCCCTCTCTCCACCATAAGTCGTGTGTGTTGGCAGAAATCAAAGTTCAGAGCTTCACAACCAAGAGACCTGAGTCTTATTGAGAATGCGTGTGCTGATATTGTGACTGAAATTAATTTCAAAAGACTAGTTCTGGTGGACTTTGAATCATTGCTCGAGGATAACTGAGCACCTTTCAACAACAACAGCCCTTATAGGGAAAAGCTTTTGGAGTCATTTAGCCTAGCGATTTACTGCCGTTGAGCTTAAACAGAAGTCCTAGCTACTTCATAGTAGATGTGTGCTGGACACCACAAGGGAGAACACTAGTAACTGAAGAGCAGAAAGTTTTTTTAGACTCTAATGATCACCCACCCAGTTCAACCTAACTACCCTAACAGTTTTATGCAGTTTATTCAGCAGTCTACTCAAATGAGGCGTAATACTTTAAAAGATGATGTATGCACCACCTGCGTGGCCCTTTCCAAGAGACAAGGAGAATGCACTTGAATAGTCTGAAAAAAAACGGTGTTCTCCTGTCCAAGTTTGAAATATATGAAATGCATTACCTATTCCGTTATAACGTGAAAACAGCATGATATAACGTGAAAACACCACGCTAAAACGTGAAAATTATCACGTTAGACTCAAGTGATATTTAAGGATTTAAGGAAGATAGCACAACAGAGTGGATACCTGAGCCCGCTAAAGCCCTCAGAGGGTGATCCAGGCAGCAGGACACTGCTGCAGGTTAGCTCTCCTTTCCCTACAGGACATTCACACCAGGAGATGTAAGACCAGGGCAACTAGGATTGTTAAGGAATTGTCTCATAACAGACTGCTTCAGCTTCTGCAATCAGGCAGAAGCTTCTGCACCATCATGGCCAAAACGGAGAGACTCAGGTGGAGTTTCTATCCGAATGCCATTTGACTCCTCAAACAGGACACGCCTCCCTTTCATAATATTAGGTTCATTAACTCAGCAACCGAATCTTCTTAGTGCATCATAACCCATATTGTCTGCCACATTTCATAGTCATATTTCATATCGTCTGCCGTATTTCATAGTCTCCATTTTTACATGCACTGCTAATGTAAAAATCATCCACCTTAGTCAGCAAGAGCAGCACTCTCTATATATGTTAACATATTTCATATTTAACACGTTTTAATGTGATAATTTTCACGTTATAACATGATGTTCTCACGTTATAACATGATAGCCGTATATTTTGTATTATTATGGTGTAGCAGCAATATGCTTCCGTATGAAACAGATGCTCCTTAAAACTATTTGAACTGTGGTCATTTTTAACTTTTTGACCAATGGTTTACTTTAACAAAGGACAAAATTTTCCACAAGTACTGCTACCCATGATTGTTGCGTGCAGGCTCCTTAGATTATTCTGAAGTGTCCCAAAGGGAAGATACTTTATCCACAAGACGCTGAATGACCATGTTTGACTAAATCAGTTCAGTTTTCACCTGCTTCTATAACATCCAGTTGCTGTCATCACTCTGCCAGGCTTGAAATTCAGTCCGTTGGCCGAGGAAAAGAAAAAAACATCGGGCGCCATCAAAATTCACATCTTTTCAATCACCATGATTCCTGGCCAAGCTGGCTCTTTTTAAGAGCAGAGGTGTATAACCCCTGTCCTTCCATCGTCTGACTGTATCAGAAACAGTATGACACCTCCACTGCATGTACATTTTGGCCGCCAATTTACACTCTGCGTCCCATTGTCAATGGTCAAACTGCACTTGACCCAAGTGGTCAGGTGCAGTCAATCCTTGATGTTATTCACACAGCTATCAGACTTGTTGCTCCATTTCAACATTAGAATTCGATCCAAAGTCACCTGCTTTCATGGTCACGCCACACCTCCCAGATCCATACTGCCCTGTCCCTGGAAACCAGTAGAGGCACAACTCTGATGGAGCTGAACACAAATACCATTTTCCTGCTGCCTGGCAATTTCCACTCACTCTCATGTCTTCAGACATCAGTATCGTGGATATTGTGCCCGACACTGTCCTGACATCTTTGTGAAAGCGACACCTATTTTCTGCCCTATTCTTGGGGACTGTGTGCGTGACATCATAGAGAAGCGTGGGAACGGAAGCTGGCAACCTGACCACCACCTGACCCCCAAACACCTGTTACTCATCGGCCATTCTGAAGCAAACTATATAGTATTACTCCTCTTGACAGTAACAGCAAAACGCAAGTACTTCTCTGTCCACTGTACCCACATCACACTGCCACTCGCCCGCTACCTGCGTGTGAATTAAAGAGATCCTTTCCATGTATGTGCCTCACCTGTGTTTCTTGATGCCATTGCAGCGGGATCTGTCGTCCTCCTGAGACATGCCGGAAGGCTGGGGTGGGGCTCAGGAGCTTCGAGAGACAGGGACACCGGGCAGAAGGTGTCGATGGAAAGTGAAACAGTAAGGGACTTCTCCTCAGGTGGGTCTCCAGTCCGTGAGGATCTGCTCAGGAACCGTTCAAATTGTGAGTCTGGCCCAGGTGAGACCGGGAGATGGAGAGAGAGAGAGAGAGGAGGATGGAGAGAAGGCAGAATGGAGGGAGCAGGTTGGCAAAGGAGCCGTGACTGTTGCTGGTTTGTGACGCCCCACCTCCTTCTGTCACGGTATACTATTCCACTCGGCACCACAACGTGCCAGCCCCTCCCATAGCACCCGCTCCACAATCTCCATAACACAACAAAACCATCCGGGTAATCCACACATGGCAAGGATACGCAGACTGTGTGCATTCAGAGGGAAGAATGCTCAGGTGACCAGTTGCCTGAGGTGGGACATTCAGCCTGTAAAAAGGGCTCCCTTCTGAAGGCTGGCCAGAGCAATGTGGTGGGGTTGTGAGGAGAGAAGCCCCCTAGGGGTCAAAGTACTGCTGTACATCTGAGTTATCCTTGACATCACCATACATTCTCTCACTAGTTGTGCTACTAAGTGCACCACACTGGCACTGAAAGTGTTGTCCACCTCTGCTGTCATTAGATGACCCACTAATGGCACATAACTCACAAAAGTCTGGCTAAACCTCCGTTTTATATATGGGATGCCTCCCAGAGCTCACCCCTTTTTAAGGTACTCAGAATCATCCCTAATAGGAAGAACCAGGTCAAAATGTACTCAGGAACTGGGCATACTGCACAAATAACCGTAGCTACAGATTTAGATGTGGTTTGCGTTGAGTTTTGTGCAAAGACAAAACTTTTGAATGACGGGCCTTAATTGCCTATTTGCCTCAAAGGCACAACACGCCACTTTGATCATAGGCTATAAACGAGTCGGGACCAAACAGGCTTCAGGGCTACGCGGCTCAGCGACAAAGGAATTACCCGGGGCCGGAACCCAGCCGGCCACAAAGGAGAGGCCGGCCTTAAAAGACCGTGTGTCAGCGCGGGTCCAGCGTGACACGTGGACGAGTAGCTTAAGTGTGGAGCGCGCTGGAAATGCCAGCTCCCTCCGCAGATAATCAGCGGCAGACCGGGTGAAGGATGAATACATAAAAGACACAAACAACAGGAACTCATCTCCCTGCGGCATGGCATGCAGTGGCGTCCGGATGCGTCTGATGTGGCCAGAAAGTGGAGGGGAAGCGAGCGGTGTTATCACTTTGCATCAGCCTTGGGTGCGCCGCATCACGACCCGTCTGGCTGGAGATAAACTGAAGCGAAGCAGCGTAAGGGAGCTGGATCGTTTTTGTGCTCGTCGTTTTAAACGATTCTGATGGCTGATGGCACTAGGCTGCTTTGGAATCTGCTGCCCCGATCCACTTTTGAGAGCCAGGATGAAAAGAAAGTGGGTCAGTGAGTAAGGGAGCGGCGCATTTGTGCCCAGTGAGTAACAAATTGGGGTGGGCAGGTAGGTGTGCTCTTGGTCAGGTGACTCACGGGTGTTTCTTTCATCCTCTTCAAGTGCGTGCTGAATCTCTGACGAGCTCCTGAAGCTCCTGGAAAGCTGGAGTTCTTGGATGAAATCCAGATCTTTTTCTCCTCTTGGTCTTACTTCAAACTCCAGACCTGTGGACCAAGGTCTCTAGTTAGACCGAAGATTTGGACAGTGGTCAGTGGTCAACGATAAAAGACAAAAAGCCACTACTGGCCAGACCCATCACCCATACGTTTCCGGTTAGAGAAGCAGATGGATTAAGAAGTCACACGATCACCAAGGCCTACATTTCAATCATTCTGTTTCCTCGCTTACGGTACAGGTGATTATAACCAATTAATTCAGAACCGAAGGGAAATGACTCTGCTCCAGGGTATACGACCTTCTTAGGAAGCAATTAAATCTGAAGACAGTAACGAATTGCACTGCACATACTGGCTTGTTCGAGGCCTCCTCAGCTCACAGCCTTTGCCTTTGCCAGAGGTCCCAGCCATTAAGGTGTTGTGAGTCAGAGCAGCAGGAATCACTTCAGCAGTCACTCAGGTGCCCGGAGTGTTCCCTTAAAATGCACTGCCTGGCTGCTCCCCGTACCACACCGCAAATGGGCCCGGCTGCATGTGACCGGTGTGCTGACAGGCTACGTGAATCTGAGCTCCGGCTCCCTGTTTGCTCTGGTTTCCCTTCCAGGGGGAAACGTGACACCCACGGGCCCGTATTGAGTGTCCGAGGAGGAGAAACCTGAACCTCGTCTCTAGGTGCCAACGCTCGCTGATTGCTCCCTCCACCCTCCATCTTATTTTACACTATGATATATAGATGTTTCTATTTCGATGTTGATGTCAGGCTGCTGATGATTGAGTCTATATACCAGTGTTTATATGTCAGTGTTCATGTTGGCGTTTTGTCATATCCATCCATTGTTCAGAAGTGTAGGTACGTTATTGGGATTTCATTGGCGATTTGTGAACGTCAACATCTGATTGTTGATGGCTGAGTGTAGATACGTGAGTGTTGATACACAAATTCAGATTTGTGATTGTTGACATGCTAGTGTTGATCCTCTAGTGATGGTACTACAGTGTTGATATGACAGTGTTGATTCTCCAGTGTTGATATTCTGGCGACGACTTGCAAGCACATGTGATGGACGTGTCTGTAGATTATATCTGATAGATCAGTTGGTATTACATCTGACGTTATATCCAAATATAGGAATATAGGAATGGTGGAGTCTGAAAGTAAAGCCAAAGGTCTTTGTGATTTAAGTCATACAATTGTGTTTTATCAACACAAACACCACTACCCTGCAGTTAAGGTTTGTATTTCATTTCTCCCCGAGAGCTGTACAGCAAGCTCAAGTCAATAAAAGATCTACGGCAGTGCGAGTGGCTGCAATTGTGGGATCCCTGCTCCTGATCCCAGCTGATGCAGAAAGAGAGCTCCCCAGTAATAGTAATTAAACCCCACTGGGGCCAGATAGGGTCCCCCCTGGGGGCAGGCCCAGTTCTACAGCGATGGTGGGGAATGAACCATGGTGGGAGGCAGGCCAGGAGATGAGGCACCTGTGAAGGGGGAGGAAGCCTTAGCCTCCAGATGTGGCTGTGACCCTTGGGAACACCATCTGTCCCTTTGGGACACTTTTGTGATTCTTTGAACTCTGAGAATAAAGATCTTTGAATATCAGGGTGTATTTCC
>JAODKL010000081.1:5068424-5078905 GCA_026780765.1 Petrocephalus schoutedeni | reverse complement strand
CAGAGCAAAGTCCATCTCGTATGATGTGTGAAGACAGCCCCCCCCCCACTACCACCACCGCCACCCCCACGGACAAACACCTCATGAAATGTTCCCCCTGCGGTGTTGCACAAATGACGGTCACCATGGAAACAACCCCTCACTCCGCATGAAGCAGGAGGCCCCTTGGGGGGGGGGCAGTCCACCCGACCTTTCCCCAGGCGAGGGCGGCCTTGTTCAGGGGCACATCCCCTGTGATGGAGGAGACATTCATTTCGACTCCTGCCCGCGAGCGACACAATTACTGAAATGCGAGTTCCTGCCACTGCGGCCAGCCGGCTCTGCGGCCGCCGCTGCTCTGCGAACGAGATGCCCGGTGCCTCTGTGACATCTTCACACAGCTCAGATTCAGCTGCCCAAATAAAGGCCCGTACTCCCTGGGTTCGCCCTGCACTAGAGCAGATAGTGTCGCACTTTAAAATCCCTAATTCATATTTAAAAAGGTGCCACCACCCGGCACGACACAAGCAATTACTGTAGGTCATATTTAATAGTATACTTCAGCATAGCTCAAATTCCCCCAAACTTATTTTCAGTTGGGTGAAGTGATGATTATCTCTGTGATGGGATCTCTGAGGCAGGCAATTTTGTGGACCGTGCTTGTCTATAGAAATTCCATCCGCCTCCACATTTTCTAGGTTCCCATTCTCTCTGAAGTACGGCCCAACCCCCCTCTCCCCTTCAGTATGGACAGCTGGAGGTAGCCAGGAAAATCCAACTTTTTCAGGGACCACGGGCCTGTGATTCAAAGGAGATCCCAAAGTGACCCCCCCCCCCATCTTGGCATCTTGGGAAGTGGGGGCTGTCTTGGTTTGGAGTGACCAGTCGCGCTAAACCTTACTCACACAAGTGGTACCCAACTCTATATAACACCAGCTTAAAATGAAAAAGATCCTTACATTTAAATGTATACAAATATACGTACACGCAAACTAGACATGCCTATGAAAGACTGATCAGATTTATGGAGAAAAAATTAAACTGTCAGGGGGGTGCTTTTCACACTTTCGGGACACTGAAGCCTAAACGTGAGTTGGCTGTGCTTGTCTGTGCGATGACAGCGCATTTATGTCGACAGAAAAAATAACGATAAATGTCTCATGTTTGTGCTCCGTGCTTGCAGAGGAGCCAACGCTGTTGCAGGCTGCTGGTAAGGCAGATTCCACCCTCTCCTGCCCGCCACCGGCAAGCAAACCGATTCACTTCAAAGGCAGCCGTAACAAGGCCTCCAGTGAGATGCTACGTGCAAGAAAGATGATTCTCTGACAGGCTTATGTACCAAAAATGGACAGAGCTCTACTCGATCTGGGAATCCATTGGAATCAGTTTGTTTTAACTCGAAAGCCCCCTGGGTTCACTTGTGGCCAAACAATGTTTTAGCACATCATAGACCAATGCGGTGAAACCAGCCCTTGTGGTCGACACACTAAGTTTGTCTTTTCTGTTGAATTGTTTAATCTTCAGCCATTTTTTGGGTACACCCGCCTGTCGACACAAAGTGCCTGTTCCACCAAACAAGTTTCAAATGTTATTGTCACATATATCCCAGGGAACACAGTGCAATACAAGACTAGAGACTGCAATAAGCATGAGCAATCAACATGGAATAAATGTGTGCAGGGGGGATAATAATATAAATACACCACAGGATAATAAAATAAATACTAATAAAAGTCAGAATATTAACAATATACAAAAGCACCGGTATAGCTTTCTCTGACTATGGCTCTGTTCTGTGTTACGACCAGAGGTGGGTAATTCAGGTCCAGAGAGTAAAAATCCAGACCAGGATTTTGCTTCAACCAACCAGTTGACCATAAAGAGTCACAGTCACAGAGGACTCAACTGGTTGGTTGAAAAAAAATCCTGGTCTGGATTTCTACTCTCTGGACCTGAATTACCCACCTCTGGTCGTGACACATTACTCCTGTGATCATCATCAAGATGATCTGTCATTTGTGCCACAGTAGCCCTTCTGCTGGTTTGTACCAGAAGGGACAGCTTTCATTCACATCCCACATTGATGAGTCCTGACCACCCAATACCCGGTTGGCAATTCATGGGTTTTCCCTCCTCAGACCAGTCTCAGAATTGACACTCAGCACAGCAGACCATGAGCACCCCACAGGCCTTGCCGTTTCAGAAATGCTCTGGCCCAATTGGCACTTGCCAAAGTCACTCAGATCTTTACCCCAGGCCATTTCTTCTGCATTCATTGTGTCGACGGTGAATGCTGAATGTTAGCTTACCTCTGTTATATCCCAGGGCTTGACATGCATCATTTTTAGAAGATACTCAACATTATTCACTTCATATGGCTCATCAGTGTCTACAGCTGGCAGACAAGGTCAAGTGGTTCAGTTACGGTTTGGCCAAGCGTCAGAACAACTAAGACACCTGATCTGAGCATGGCGTGACTGTTGGTGCCAGATGTGCGGGTTCAAGCATCTCAGTATCAACCACTTTCCCGGGATCTTCCACACGCTACTGTGTTTAGAGCTTACAGAGAGTGGTGTGATGAACAAAAACATCATGTCAGTAGCAGTTCTGAGGGTGAAAACACCTAATAAATTAATGTCTTGTTAAACATATCAAGAAGGCCAGGTGTAAAAATAAGAGTCTGGAAAAACTGTGGTGTACAGAAAGGCATTCCTGAACACATCGCATCTACAACTGAAAATTACACTGGGGTTAAAAGTGGACCCTAGTTGGAATTAGCTAGGTGTACCTAATAAAGCGGTGACTGTGAGCATCAGCCCTGCGCATCTGATGTGATTACAGTCGTTTCTCATTTCTTTCTTTACTTTCGTCTGCAGCATTATTACAAATGAGGCCACACCATACATCCCAGTTAGACAAAGGCAGGCAGAATTCACATTGTCGTCTTGACGGTAATATGACATGAGGATAAAATTGGTTAGCGGTAAAAATACACGCAAACGCGTCAACGCGACATGTTCTTTTCTTCGGTGGATGAAAATGACCGTCAGACAGATTCAATTAACTTTCATAAAGAGCGAGCCCATTCGTTAACCCCAGTCACACTAAATTTGGGGAAGGGAATGGACTTCCTCAGCGTTCCTCAGCATGTGTGAGGCCACATTGCTAAGGCGATCACGTTGGTGTAACCCAAACCCTGCTGGGCGGTACGATAACAACCTTAATCCTTGTCATCATAATTGCAAGGAAACTGAGCAGGGGGATTAATTCATAGCAGGGAAACTACAGGGGCTAAGACAAAGAATAAAGGCCAGCTAAGTGTGACAAAGTTTTTTGGAAGGAATTATGCATTTTCAGCTTCTGCGCTTCATTCTCAGATGATCCATCGTGGTACCGCCGTGCAGATTCTCTGTCAGGGTGGCTTTGAGATTCACTGGACTGAGAGCCAAACGGAATCCACTCAAATTGGGAATTCAGTTAATCATGGAGCTATTCTGCTGATAAAAATTTAAGATGGGAAGACAAAGATCCACAAGTTTACCGTTGGGGAAAAACTCGGACTGGTGTTCAAAATTATCTGTCTATGAAGCCCAGAATTGGAGTTGCATACCAAAGCAGCACGTCTTGGTTTTTCGTTAAACTGGCCTCACCCACTAAGGGCCAGTAGGGGGGCGCTATTCTCAAACTTCACGAAACATTTCTCAGGTACAAAATGCTATGAAGGTCCATAACACTGTGCACATGTCATTTTTGATGTTTATCAATTACTTTGCTTTTCACTCACCCCGAAAAAGAATAATGACTCGAAAATGACTGAAGGCGCATTTCACTATGACACAGAAATCTGTTTGTTTCAGTCTTTTTTCACCTTCATAGCAAGTTTCAGGGAAAAAAAATGCAGCATGTTCTTTTCCAATTAAACAATGGCATCACATATAAAAACATGTGGCTCTCTCTCTGTAGGACCGAGTGTCCTGTCAATGACCCATGACCCATCCTGAGTCAGTGTGTCCAACAAAGTAATATATGCAAACGACCGTGCACTTCTGATCACTACGACCTTCTACATATTATTCTTTCATATAATCTTCATAAGAATAGAAATAAAATGATTAACTCCTCATGAAGAAGGGAAACACAGCATGCTCATTAGAGGCTAACAGCTAACCCCGCCGGCACCTTCATTATCTGCCTTATCTGGATTATAGCATCAGACACTTTCTGGTTCTTGATACTAATATGAAGCAACTACAGAGCCTCTGGATGGATGGATGGATGGATGGATAGATAGATAGATTGACTCATGGGAGTCTATCCATCTAGTCTAGCAAGAACGCTCTTGCAAAGTACATTCTTTGCGTCCTTAGTATTGGCAAGCACCCACTATGTCTTATGTTTGTATCTGTTCTTTGTTCCTTTCCCGCTGTACCCAAGGTGGTGGGGGGGGGGGGGGGGGCACAGTCCCCTGCCATTTTAAATGCCGAGCCGCAAACTCAGATCAAGTGCAAAGCGACTTGGCAGTGAAGCGGCGTGTTGCCGTGGCGAGCGAGAGGCAAGCTGTGACTGGCGGGGCGGGGGCGAGGCGACACCCACGTGCGGCCGGGGGAGTGATCCCGGCAGGGGCTGATCGTGCGGGAGGAACAGGACGCGGAGATAATGAGCGTGCGGAAGGACCAGCACGGGGGCCATACCCACAGCCCCCGCTGAGAATCAGGCCGCTTTTAACAACCTCGTTCACAGAAGCGCCGCTCTCACCCGCCTCTCACCCACTACCCACCATGTGCGCACACAGGTCAATGACATCCCATAATTTGTGGCAGGACGGCCTACCACCGCCGATTCCGCGGAAACAGGAAGGCTGCCAGCGAAGGTCAATGCCGAACTGCATGCTGGCTCTACAACAGTACCCTTAGCAGGATTCCATTATGGGGTAGGCATTTGGGCACGCTGGGGGGGCACCAGACGGTCCATTTGGGTGCCCCCCCATACCAATGAGATTCACAGACTTGCACCTCAATAAAGGTATACGGGAAGTCGGTGTTTGGTTCCAGACGCCCCGCCCGGCACCTGCTATGCACCGTGAGCTTTCATGAGCCATTAGCGGCCCTGGAGCCACGGGCGCGCAGGTGTGTCTGTCAACATCAAACGGCGACGCTAAAACGCGACTTCTTTCCCAATAAATCCTGCTTTGAAAGCGCAGCTGAAAGACACTTTGTTCTCCGCGTCATACCTGTAGGCTGCCATGTCCTGGGCTACAGCGGCGGTCGGGGGTTCCGCTCCTCGTCTGTGCGGTTGCCAGCCAAACAAATCGCGGGCTTTAATACCGGCACCTACAGAAGCGATGACTCTTTCACTGGCTCCAGTTATTCTGGCTGCTATTCCGCCCCACAAAGGCAAAACGCAGTAACTGCGCTGGCACTGAAACTGAGAAAACGGCCCCTTTGTGGAGTAGACAGGGAAATGATAGTGTACTTATTCAAAACCAAGCATGGTGGAGCTAAGATATTTTCTCACAAGATAAAACAGAATATCTTGATAAATTTTGATGAAACATGCAGTGACTTTTTTGTCTTTTCCAGGGGTCAACACAATGGTGAATTATGACAGATATTTTGATCAAAGTGCAACTTCTACCACGGACATGGTATTTAAAAACATAGCTTTTACCCTATACAGTTTTTTAGCCACGGACACCGATGAGTCTTGTCACAGACACGTATGTCTGTGCACAGACAGGCTGATGATTCTTGGTGATTCGCCTTTGTGTGGCAGTATTGTGGAGCCGGTATTCCAGGGGAGGTATTCAGAAAAGACTGGCAGGGACATGGAAAAATGCACCGGGTGCGATGTAACAAGCAGACGCCGAGCTCATAAAAATGCAGGTCAGCAGGGTGACCTCACTTTTCTGAGACGCGTGATGCCGGCCCGTACTGTGTCATGATGCCGACACAGCTTTCTGAATACATGCATTGTGATGAAGAGGTTAAATGTGCCAAGAAGCATGCTTACTGACAGTAACACCAAAGGGCAGATTTCCGTCTCATTTTATTTCAGGAAATGATTTGCAGTTTTGCAGTTGCAGTTGATTTGCAGATTTGCAGTTGCCAAGTTCAGTCCCTGGTAGACAAATGCTGACATATTACAGACCATAATTGTAATGATGGAACTGCAACAGTGATAAATATAAGTAATGCTCATTAATGTGATACCAGTAATGCCGTTTAACTCAGTATTAAGTGAAATGTGATGGCAGTGCTTCAACCCCCAGCGAAGGAGGAAGCAATTATATACCTACACTAACGCACTCACTAACACATACTCGGTAACGCACATGCATACCCACAAGCTATGGCCCACACACTAATCCACACAGACACACACCCACACACTTACCCACACATAAATGCACATGCTAACACACACATATATGCACATGCTAACACACTTACTTAACACAAACACTTACCTACACACACACACATACACACACGCTAACACACACTCGTTAAGAAACACACACACACACTTACCCACACACATGCTAACACACATTCGCTAAGAGACACACACACTTGCTAACACACGTGCACTCTAATATACAAACTTGCTAGCACAGATATTGCTAGTACACACACACTCTAACACACATACACTGCAACACACACACTTGCTAACCCACATACATTTACATTTACAGCACTTGGCAGACGCCTGGGGCCAAAGCAACTTATATAAGTGCTCAGAAGTCTCCATCAGGGAATACATTTAAATACTGGTTCAATAGAACCCGGGCTAAGAATACTGTCAGGCATACTGTTGGCAAATACAGTTTTTTTTTCTTTTTTTTAAAATAAGAGTATAAGACTAGAAGTGTGGATCTTAGTACTTCTGGAAGAGGTAGGTATTCAGCCGTCGTTTGAAGACACCCAATGACTCTTGTGTTTGGACATCTAGGGACATCTAGTCCATTCCACCACAAAAGTGCCAGAACAGAGAAGAGCCTAGATGCATGCTTTCCTTGTGCCTTGTGAGATGGTGGGACCAGTCGAGCAGTCCTGGAGGATTGGAGAGATCGTGGTGCAGTGTGGGGTGTGATGAGTTCTTTTAGGTAGGAGGGTGCTGGACCATTTTTGGATTTTTAGGCGAGCATCATTGCTTTGTATCTGATGTGGTTAGCTACAAGAAGCCAGTGGAGGGAGCATAGCAATGGTGTGGTGCAGGAGAACTTGGGAAGGTCATAAATGAGCCGAGCAGCTGCATTCTTGATCAGTTTCAGAGGACGGATGGTGCTCAGAGGCAGACCTGGTAGGAGTGAGTTACAGTAGTCTAGTCTCGAGATAGATTGAACAAATACCTAAGTGGCCTGTGTGGAAAGAAATGGATAAATCTTTCTGATGTCGAAGAGGAGAAAATCGAGATGAGCTGAAAAGAATAACGGTATGACAGGAAATGGACAGGTAATTGTCCATGGTGACCCCAAGGTTGCGTGTGGTGACCAAAGGACAGATCAGAGGGCTGTCCAGGGAGAGCACAAGATCCTGGTGTGGGGATGAATCAGCTGAGATGAAAGGCAATTCAGTATTGCTGGGGTTGAGTTTCAGCTGATGAGCTGTCATGCATGATGAGATGTCTGCCAGAAATTCAGAGAACCGAGTGGAGACCTGGGTGTCTGAGGGAGGGAAAGAAAAGGATAAATTAGCAAAGCAGCAGTAAGAAAACCCATGTGAGGATGTGCCCTCACCAAGAGATCGAGCATGAAAGGAGGACAGATGAGGACCAAGAACCGAGCCCCAAGGGACACCAGTCCACGTAGAGCAGATGTGGATCCCTTCTATTTCATTTGACCGGCCTTCTAGGTAAGAAGCAAGCCATTGCCATGCTGAGCTATGAATTCCAAGCCTCCTCAGGATGGACAGGATAGTTTTGTGGCTGACTGTCGAATACTGCTAAAAGGTCAAAGCGGATGAGGACAGGTGACAGTCGGAGCCGACCTGGCAGCACGTAGCCTCTCAGTGACAGCCAATGTGGAATGCGCTTCTTTGAAGCCAGACTGATTAGGATCCAAGATGTTTTTCTGAGAGAGACAGAGAGACAGTCGTTTGTAAACTGTGCATCCAAAGATTTATGAAAGAAAACTGAGAACTGATACTGGTCGGTAATTACTGATGTCTGAGGGATTTAGACATTTTGGGATGGGAATAACCCTGACTTTTCTGAATGCTGTTTGGTCAAGGGGGGAGAAATATTGACAGCTGGGTATAGGCAGGACAGGTAGGGTGATTGTGATGGTCAGAGATGTGAAGTAGCAATAATGTCAGCAGTTGGAGAGGGGTGGCTGAAGACCAGGTCCAGGACGTTTCCTCCTTTGTGTGTGGGAGAGCAGTTGTTGGATGTCAGAGAAAAGGAATAGAGAAAAGGGAGAAGGCAGGGGGAACGGAGAAGGGGAGAGCAGAGAGGGAGGCTGAAGTCTCTGAGGACACTGAGAGGGGAGCTGTCGGTAGAGAAGAGGAGGAGGACAGAGAGCTTGGTGTGTAGCACCAGTTGCGAAACAGCAGCAGACCTGTGCCATCGCCCCTCCTAGTTTCTCGTGGAGGGTGAGAGAAAGCATAAGCAGAGGAGAGAGCTGCCGGGGTAGCCGAGTGCTCTGAGACTGGGACGACAGGGGAGGGTAGATAAGGTTACTGATTGAACGGCCTCTGGACTGTGGATGAGATCTTCTGGTGAGGTTTCTGATGAGGTCTGAGGCAGATGTCTGCAGTCTGTTTATGTCTAGAGTCTATGTAGGGCCAAAGAAGAAAAATACACCACTAAATTATTACTTACAATTTAAATTAAGGAGGATATGCTCTGATAGCTTCAAACCGCCAGAATAACATGTGGCACACTGAATACTGAACAGGATATACCTTCAATATATCTAAGTAAGCTCTGCCCCCTAATTCACACCTTACGGGAAACCAAAAGTACTGTTCATGACAGAGCTTAAAATACACACGCACTTGCTAAGACACACACGTTCATCAACACAAACATACTATAATACACACACAAACATTCACTAACACACACACACACACACTCTGACTAAGACAACTGCTAATATACACACACTCTAACATAAGCACTTGCCAATACACACACGTCACTCACTAACGTAATTGCTAACACACACACACATGCATACAGAGCTGTGCTTGTGGGGCACTCTCCCTCCATTCATATTCACTAAGCGTTGCCCATTAAATTTGAGCAGAAAATGCTTGCCAGATTCCCCAAACCTATGGCATGGAGAATGGCAGGAAGGCAGAGAGCCAGCCAGCCAGACGGACAGGCAGATGGGCAGACGGACAGGCAGAGAGGCAGGCAGGTAGGAAGACAGGCAGGCAGGCAGGAAGGTTAACAAATAGGCAGACAAGTAGACAGCCAGGCAGGCAGCTAGAAAGACAAGCAGACAGACATGCAGGCAGGCAGGCAGGCAGGCAGACAGACAGGCTAGCATGTAGGTAGACAGGCAGGCAAGCATATAGGTAGTCAGACATGCAGACAGGCAGACAGACAGGGAAACAGGCAGATGGGGAGGCAGACAGGCAGGGAGACAGACATACAGGCTGGCAAGTAGGTAGACAGGCAGGCAAGCATATAGGTAGGTAGACAGGCAGGCAAGCATATAGGTAGTCAGACATGCAGACAGACAGGGAAACAGGCAGATGGGGAGGCAGACAGGCAGGGAGACAGACATACAGGCTGGCAAGTAGGTAGACAGGCAGGCAAGCATATAGGTAGGTAGACAGGCAGTCAAGCATATAGGTAGTCAGACATGCAGGCAGGCAGACAGACCACAGAGAGCCCCATCCTGCCCCGCTCAGCCTCAGTGGGGCCATTAGGCACTCAGATGCTGGCCTGGCCTTGCCATAGGGGATATGGAGGGGGGCCCGGGAACCCATATCTGCAGAAAAAAAGCCACACGGCGCATTGTGAGGTAAGTGCATGTCTGTCTGGGGGCTTTTAGCATTCAGTGTGAACAATGGGCCCACGGGCATCCACCGCCATGGCTGTCACTCACACATCACACCTACAGACGACGGCAGACATGGCGGCTGCACGACATCTCGCCTCAGCACCAACGCCCCCACCCCTCCCCCTAGCTGTACGCATTAAACATTCCCCAGCGCTGATTTTGGATGGGTTTCCCAGGGAGATGCTCGGCACAGCAAGGTCCACCCCCCCCCCCCCACCCCAGCCCCCGCCCCCCTCCAGCCCTCTCACAAAGCAAGTGATTGGTTAATTAGCTTAACAGCAATGAATAAAACATCAATGTGTCATCAGAGGCAGAGTTTGAGGGGGGTTACTGGCGAGCTAATTTAGGCATCAAACTCTTCCATCTCCACCAGGTTCCACTCGGAAGAAGTGCCACGCTGCTGAATTTCACTGGATACCCCACCCAGGTCGGAATGGCAGTGGGGGGGTGCGAGGCGGGGGGGGGGGGGGGGGGGGGGGGGGGG
>JAODKL010000081.1:5038825-5059721 GCA_026780765.1 Petrocephalus schoutedeni | reverse complement strand
GCGTTGACCAGTCATAACTAATAAGTGTTGTGTAATCAACAATCACCATTTGTTTCGAGTTTTTGCTAGAGATTTTAGGCAATAGCCACAACATTGACATTCAGCGTTTGACACCTCCACATTAAACCGAGGCAAAGGCAGCCATGTCAAGCTGTCCTACGAGAGTCTTTTGCCAGACCAAAGAGTGCTATCACACCCTTGGGGGCTAACTTACACTCTAACCCTTATTTTCAAATTGTCAGGATCAGTGGAGACCTCACATGTCTGTGCCTACAGCTGAGCCTACAGATGACCATGCCCACGGAACGTGACCTTAACGTCGTGACTTGGAGGCTCACAGGTTCCTTGTTTGTTGTGTGTAAGATGGATTTAGACAGAGTGTCTTTTGACAGCGTCAACATTCGCTGCCCTCGGGCAAGGCTAAAAAGCAAAGATCAATTTATCGTATTAGGGATTACTTTCACAAACAGGATGGACAGTATAGGACTGAAAAACAAGTAATTTAAGTCGAATTTTTCAGAATGTCCTGGTGACACACTTTCCAGAAACACAGGAGAATTGCAGCAGCGTGAGCTTCAACGGACCCACAAAGTCATTGAGAATTTCACGTTTCCTGCCTTGACTTTCAGTTACAAATGCCTGTGTAAAAGACCACCGCTAAACGGCTAATTGCCATGGTAACAAACTGCTGCTCTGTGGGGGGCTTAATTAGTCAGGCAACAGGTGCGGGGGAAATGTGGGCCAAACGGAGGGTTAATTTGCATGCGCCACGCCTCGCCCCAACCATGATGTGTCTGGGACGGGGGCCTGGAAGCGATGTGGCGTCAGACGTCGGGTCACCTGGTGGGTAAGGATGCTGGCTGAAGGTCACAGGTTTAAATCCCAGTGGGTCCCTTTACCCAGGCTGTTCCTGCTGTATGAACAGAATAATATTATAGTGTCTTTGTAAAAAAAAAAGAAGCTAACTAACATAGATTTATCGTAGTGCTATCTTTAATATTTTATTACTATGGAAGGTTTGCCAGAATAGTGTTGTGTGTGTGTTTTTTTATTGTTTATGCTTACAAAGATGACAGTGATTCCTCTCCGACCGAGACCCTCACAAGGACAAACAATTTAGAGATATAGAGGGATGATGGATTATGTGCGGAAGCTTCTACCTGCCTTCTCAGTCAATTGGCAAACTGTTCAATCTTAATTTTAGACTCATTAGAAGCTTGTCGACTGATTTCAAGTCCAGGACTTCTTAAAGGTTGGAGTCACAGTTAAAGAGGAAGTAATTTCCTGGCATATGCCGAATTGCCTGAGTCACTCCTGAAAAGTATCATGGTCCCTCTCTCCATTGAGATCTTCAGCGTGAACGTCACTTATGATCCTTCACTTCCCGACACAGACATCAGTGTTCATGAAACATAGTGATACTGACTGACTGATTGATGCGAAAAAGCGTCTCACACTCTTATTATATGGTTCACACCCACATACTTCCGCTACAGCACAATAGCCACTATGGAAAAGAGAACAAGTCATATAAAGTCGCCATAATGGTGTCTGGATAGTACATGGATGCAGTACCTAAGGTGTGCTTCCTACAGCTACGCAACATCGCCAATCTGTGATGATTCTTCACTATTCAAGACACTGAGAAATTGATGCATGTCTTTGTACACAGTGGGTTAGACTACTGTAATGCTCTGTTATGTGGGAGCACACACCACACAATAAATACCTTGTAGCATATTCAAAATGCAGCAGCTCGAATTGTCACCAGGATCAGGAAGTTTGATCACATAAACCCTGCTCTTATTTCCCTGCACTGGCTTCCCATTAGGTGGAAGACTGACATCAAAGTACTCCGACTTACATAGAAGGCACTTAAAGGTCTTGAACCTGCCTATCTGGCACAGTTTACGAGCCGCGTCGTCCATTCAGATCACAGAATGCAGGTTTCCTTGCTGTTCCCCATATAAATAAATAATCTACTGCGCTTGTGAATGTGACTTAGGAACTGTAACATCATGGTTACAGCCTTCAATCTGCCACCCTACACAGGCCGGCGTGGAGAACTGACTCATTGATGGACTTTGGCTTTGACCTTGACCGAAGTTTACACCTTGCTTTTAGCTAGCAGGCCCACTCTTTCTTTTTCAGTTATAGCACGGCCAGGGGGGTTGGGCAGCCAGTTGACTTTGGACCCACCCCCGGAGGTTTTTTTTTCTCCCTATAGTTGGGAGTTTTTGGTTCTTCTCCTCTGTTTGTCATCTGGCTTTCTGTCTTTCATTTCTTTTTCTATCCTTTTCCCAGGTTTTGTATTATTCTCTCTTAATGATGTTATGATGTATCACACCCATGCAAAGTGCCTTGGGGTGACTCTGCTGAGAAAGCTGCTATTTAAAAATAAATTGAATTTAATTGAATTGAAATATTCAAGCTCAATATGAATCACCCTTTGATAAAAAGGGTTTCTTAAATGTCATTTTTTTAAAGCTCAAATCATATCTAAGGACTTACTAGAAAAACTTTTAGAATAGAAGTAAATGCTTTTGTGTGAGCCTTAATATAATATATACTTACATTTAATATAACAAAATTTAAAATGATATAAGGAAATACATTAAAACTTCCACCACATCAGTGTACATTGTGAAAATGTGAAAGTCTGACAGAAGATCATTTATATGCTCTCAAAGAGTGGATGTGGACTTGCCAGCACTTCTTAATAACAACAACAACAATAGCAACAACAATAATTCAGAAATACATTTAGGACTCAGTGTATGAGTACTTCCATGTTTTTCAATTCTGGACTCACTTCCAACTATTTCCAGGGTCACTTCATTCGATACGAATTGTGATCCCGATCCAGAATATTAATGCTGCCAAAGGCAAAACAAGCGCAAAGCATTAATGGATCTATTTTTGGTGGAGTGTCTGTCATTACAGTCATTTTGAAGGAACAGCTCGGACTATCGCCGAAACAGGTGCCCCCCCCCCCCCCTTCCCCGCTCAGTACCGAGGGAGCCTCTGCCAGCCACGCCGGCCCAAATGTTAATCTAGCGAAAACCCACATTTCCCCCCCCCGACAACCATTCTGTCACTTCACTCCCGTGGATGTTTCAAATATTTTCAGTGGTGCCTTAGGGAGAGTCACCCAGGAAAGTGGAATGTACCAGGTGTAATAAAAATGTCTCCTTATAAAGCACCATTTCCATCCATCCATCAACCACCCTTGCATACCACTTATCAGAGGCAGGCTTACTCAAAATGTCTCATCAGGGCCCTCTGCCTCCTTCCTAGTGTAGTAACTGTTTGTGGCCAACAGGAGGCCTCCAAACTTCAAAGGCCCTATGCAAATATCTGGTTTGAGTAGTGTTGCTGCTTATCCAGTACAGAGTAACGCTGAGCCTGGACTGGCAGAAATGAGCCTTGGGACACCCTGGACAGGATGTCAGTCCATAACAGGGCACACACACCAAGGACACCTCAAAGATACCCCATGCATTTCATTTTGCTTACTTTTCCCATTAATTTTCGACGGTAGTGCTCAACAGTACAGATGTTATTTTGGGCACTGGCTGATGTTTTGGATCTGTTTTGAGGCTTCCAAAGAGATTTACCTTCATCAGTACTGATAGACGGCTGATGCTGATTTTCTGATGCTGGCGTTCTTTTAACAGATCTTTAACAGGTCTTAAAATTACAGAATCTAACTTAGTCTGTCAATCACTGCCAGATAAAACACCATGTTTGACTGAATCACCTATTGATCCATTTATTAATGGAATATTAAATCACTGTTAGGCATACTACCGTTGTTGGGCAATTTAGGAACAGAATATTTTTAAATTGTTAATTAGTGTTCATGAGACATTTGTTAACATGCTACGAAATGCAATAACACTGACATTTAAGAAAATTAATCATTCCAACTGTTTAGTATTTAACATGAATATCTTCACATCCCTGAATATGAGAACCTGAACAATTCTCTCTTTCTGTGTAAACAGGCTCAATAAATAATACATTTTATTCATAATCGCCAATGTCTGTTTAATTAACATATTGATTAAAAAACCAAAGCGGCATAATGAAATAAGTATGATCGTAACCATAGTTTTAAGCTGTTTATAAAAAACACCAATATCAAAACAATGAGGACTGATGGGTGAGTGTGATTACAAGAAAGTGCACAAAATCCCCTGTGCTTTTTGGAAAACATATCTCAAACTGACCTGCATTTGAACCTACCTTCAAGTATATAAGAAAAAATATCAATAATAGAGATGTTTCGGCGTCATGGAGAGTCTCCTCACCTTGTAAAAAAAAATGCTTCAATTTCATTGGCCGTCACTATGTTATGGCTATACGCGACAGGCCCCTGCAGCCCGAGAGAGGAAAACCCCCTTGGATGCAGGGAGAACACGGCAGCTCCACATGCACAGAGCCACCATTCTGCGCTCCCTTTCCAGCAGAGACAGTGAGAGATTGGCATCGACCTCCCTATGGTATGAAATGTACCGCAGCCACTTCTCGCTGGTTAGGGTGGTTGTGGAGCGGCGATGTCCATCTGGCTTATTAGCCCACGCTGTTTTTTTTTTTTTAAAAAGGCCTGCGTTCCAGTCCATCATAGACGTGCAAATGCACAGAATCGCACACGCTCACAAGGATAAAGATCGGCATAGCAACAGCCCATAGAGCTTTAACATGAACAGCATTTACCTTAAATGATCAGCAGACAAAGCGGAAGCTTATTCAATCATCACTCCTGCAGCTTTCAATTTTGTAATTAATTAAGGGCCCCTTTTTCATCAGATCCAGATTAACTCCGGAAATTACTATGAAAAAGTAACACATTCATGTATGACATGCCACACAATAATGCAAGCTGAAATGTAACGTATTGCGAATATTAGATGCGATGCTGCGATGGCCGGGCAGGCTATTCAAGGCGTGCCAGACTTGTGCCCAGCGCCCGGCTGGGACCTAGCATCATACCGGCGGGGCGTAAAGAAGGTGAGGACCCACTTACGGCTCCAAGATACACAGGGTTTATAAAAACAAAACAATAATACAAAAACAAAGGACCATGTGGGGTCATAAACGAATAGGAAATCACTGTGTGACTAAGTAAGACTAAACTAAGGCACAGAACTAACAAGGACTACCCAGAAGAAATCTAAAGAACAGGTAAGGGAGCAGAGCAAGACCCGGGAACAGAACTATAAACTGAAACAGGCAACCTATGAACTGACTCACACACATTCTAACACAATGTCCTACTGCCAAAAAGAACACAGGCTGGAACTTAAATACAAAGGGAAAACAGGACAAACAAGGGAAGGGTGTACATCATAATGTAATCAACCAATCAAGGAGGGCACAGGAACAATGGGCAACAGGTGAAACTACTAACGCTGACAAGCACATACATAGCAAGGTAGGAAAACTGAAAACTAAGAAACAGCAAACAGTAGGATGCTAAGAAAGACTGGAACAATCAGAATCCATAGGGACAATAAAACATGGCAGGCACTGGGATAAACCAAAAACAAGGAAACGCAATTAGATAATACTTGTAACACTTGAAGACAAAACAGAAAATACCAAACACTGGGAAAGAGAAAACTTACAGATACCAAAAAGTTGCGGTCACTGGCCAGCCTCAAACCCTGACCTGAGAGTTATAACCTCTGTGCTGCACCCACAAACCCACCGGACAATGTGGCAGTCCAGGGAGCAGGAGAAACACACTAGGGACTTAGACACACTGGGGCTGAAGGGCAAGGGACATGGAGGAGGACAGGATGGCCAGCGACACCTGCTGGCCAAACGGGGAAGAGACACGAAAGGCTGCGTCGGACAGGATAAGCGGCTGGCTGATGGATGCATTACACAATATATAGAAGATTTCGAATGCTGAATTTAATTTCCACCCCAAAGAAATAAAATTGTCGTAATCTGATTATACTAAATTACTAACCAGTTTACACAAACTTACCCATTTTGAATGGATGCAGTTAACCTTGCCTATTCGACAGCGTTTTTTTTTTCAAATGGGGAGCCATGTCGCGGTTTGGTTTCGACCGTTTTCAACAAAATATCTGTATCTAACCCAGAAGCTGCATTTGCCAGTCAGCGTGCAGTAGCAGGAGAGCAGTATCATGCACTATAGCTGTTTCTGCTTTGATTCTTTATGGCTGTTTTTTGTTCGACCAGACAGAACAGCCCCGTGTTGCTACAGTCGTGACATTCTGCGGGGGAGACGCCTTTTGTTTCCTGTTCCCAGAAGGTCTTGCGTCACGAAATACAAAAAAAAACGCATTTCTTTCAGTGGGTCTCGCCCCTCCCACCCAGGTATTCGTGCCAATCAAAGACTCTGCCATGTCATTGGAAAAGCAGGTTCTGCTAGGCGGGTCCAGAAGAGATACACCACACCTCCATGTTGTTTGTTAAAAAGTCTGTGGGAGCACATGGGGGATGCCTGTACACAAGCCTGCGTAGTGTACAAACCCCGTAGCGGTGGCTGGACTGGCCGCAATCATCCGCAGGGCTGACGGTGGGGGTGATCAGTACCTTGAAAGGCAGTAGCGATAATCAAAATCTAGGATGAGGACGAGAGCCTCTCGATGGGCAACAGGTATGCATATTTATAACCAATAAACATACACGCATATGTACATACACAAAGTGCATCAACATGTTATATTTTCATGCAGATGCGCTGCCTCTGATAAGGGAACACAGGTGTTCCTTTTTATGTGGCTTTTGGGAACATTAATAAACTGGGGTATACATATTAGCCCCTCCCCCCCTGGACCACACACCCCCGCTCCACCTATGCATCAAATTTACTGGGTGACCTTTACTCAAGCCAAATAGCCCTGGCAGAAAGGCAGGCAGAGACAAGGGCCAGCTCTTTGTAAGTGGAGTCCAATCTGACATTCACTAGCTTCAAAAGGATTTTGTTGCCCAGTCGGACCCATTAGGGGAACTGGCATATGCTTTGTAATTGACTTCATTGGCACATGTTCTCTTTTACTCTTGTTTTTTTCTCCATTTCTCATTGACTATTACGAATAAACATTTTATTTTTAAATTATTACAGTTGCGTAACGGCGGAGTTAACAGTTGCAGCCATGAAATGGATCCGTACCGGAATGACGTGGCCGTGAACATTGCGTTTTCTATTTAGTTTCTCCCCAAAAGCTCTGAACTGACTAATCATATGACGCCAGAGTGACGTAGGATAGTCAGGTATAGCATAATTTTACTGTATTATCGGGAAAACAATAAAATAACCAAAGCAAAGACCTGTTGGTGAATTCAGTATCTTAATTTTATAGTCATGATCGTGATGGAAATCTAAAATGTAGATATCACTGGTTCGTTATATAAATTATAACCTGCATAGCCGACTTTTAGTTAATGTGCAGTCTGAATTGAACTGTGTCTGTAACTGAAATATGTTACAGACACAAACCCTGATTAAATTAAGTATATAGGCTATTTTTTACATGTAATCTTAAAGTTGGCAGTTTAAGTGGGGTTGCTGGTCAACGAAAGTCCGGGAGGAGGCGGGGAGCCGCCGCAAACAGCCGGGGGGGGTTTACTTGGGAGCCCCCCTACGTAGAGAAATGATGGTCATTTCATTTCTTCTCCAATGCAGGTGATTCGCGGCCCTGGGCAAATGCACATTCTGCCGACAGCTAGAGCCCCCCCCCCAACAAAAAATGTCATATTGTCAATATCGTCATGATCCCCCCCATGATCAATCCAAAGTTACGCTCTTGCTATCACAAATATACCAGTCGTCACGTATCAGTTCACATTACTCAGTTTTTAAAAGCGGGAATAAACTGCAGTCCGTCAGCCACCACTTTCGCAGTCAAGCGGCTTATCTCATGAATATTTCGTTTGCATGAATATTCACGGTAAAAAAATATTTGATTCAGAAACTAATACCCCACAAAACAGCACCTGCAAGGGACAAGCACATGCTGTTATTAATAAATTATTTACATAGTTAATGTTAATTAGACTCAATAAGAAGTTTTTCCGTCGTTTTAGTGTTTATAGGGCACTATCAGTTTAGATAGGTAGAGTGAATTGATTTATTATGGTTAAAGTTTGGGTAAAATAAAACAGCCAAATAACATGACGATTAAACACTCATCCAATTTTAGTTTTCAATTTGATATCTGAAATATTTTTATTTCATATAAGTCTAATAAAACGCACGAGGAATAATATTTTAATGGATCTCTCTCAGATCCCACTTTTTATATTAAATTATGAAATCTTTGATATATCTTTTCCCTCATTTGATCTTTTTCTGAAGTTTTTTTTCTGATTTTTACCGCGGTAGGCTACGAAATAGTCAGCAAAGCTATTTTGCTTAAAATTTTACTTTAAACGAAACCGGAAAACAGGTCCATCAGGCTGAGGCTTTAACACATACTTGCAGCAACATATAATGGAAACTACCAAATTTAATATGAACACTAGTTATTTTACCGGCGCATTCCTATAATTCTAATTGCACGATGAAGCTACAGCAGTGTTAAATGTATGCAGATACACCGATGTGCGGGAGATCAAATCTGCACTGGATAATAGCGGAGCGCCTTTTGCATAGAGCATTTTCCCTCTAGTTTCAGCTGGCGGCGCCGTGTACCGGGTTCCTTCGTGTAAACACGCAGAGCAAATCGAGAAAGCGGCGCATCACTTTCCCGGAGCGGAATCAAATGTGAGAGTGTGAGATACGCGGGTCCTCAGCGTGCTCCGCTCCTCCGGCTGAGACGCACCAACCACCTGCTACTGCGGGGACTCGCTAATCCGCAACTGGATTTCACTGCATGGACTTTCCACTTTTTTTTTTTTAAATATAACAGTTTGCTTTTCGCTCTCACCCGGAGGATACCAGTGAAGGCAGCTTGTGATTAAAAAGCAAAAAGAAATGTCACTTAACCTTGGCAAAGTGTAAATTACGATAAATACGGACTGGGCACATGTAGTCACGAAGTTTCATTTTCCTTGTGCAACTATGCAACTCACAGGTGCTACTACCTTGAGGGTAGTTTGTTAATTTATGTTTTTCTTTAGGCTTAAGGTGGTTTTTCTAATCATTTAAATTGCATAGGTCTGCCAAGTATGTTCCAGTGTACAATTACCTACCACCTGTGTCCATCCACCGGGATGGAATATGTAAAATAACAAATGTAGGAGAAAGGACCGTATACTTACAGCCACTGGGATGAAGTGAATGTACAGCCGATGAGAGCATGGGAGCCGAAATGAACACCAGCATGGATGCGGCCAGTCGCGGCGGCGAAGCTGCCTTCCCCCGGCATGTCATAGTCATTTTAGCCGTTTTGATGGTGACATTGGTTATTGTTACGGTTCTGGGCAACGCGCTGGTCATTTACGCGTTTAAAGTGGACAGGAGTCTCAGGCGGCAAAGCAACTACTTCCTCTTGAACCTGGCGATATCTGATTTTCTCGTTGGTGAGTAGGCTGGCTTTGCTTGACTGATTCTTTTACAGATCAATACTACTCTAACTTTTACTATAATGCATTAAACGGCAATCATTTGTGGCACTGAAGTACACCTCGAATGTGAACATTATAAAATAATAAATGTATAATAATGTTAGCGTGATTTATTAATTGCTGTTGTCGTAATGAAAAATCACAGCAGAAAGTAGGCTATAATTAGTACCGAAAATAAATTAGATAAATGTAACATTTTCTCTACATTTAAAAATACATAGCGCAATAACCATTTAATGCATATTAGAGTCATTAAGAGTTTTATTCAACAGTTTATTGCCGGTAAAATTAATATACTGAATATATGATGTTTTAAAAAAGCCCTGATGGAAATTGTATTGCTCAGTTAATTACACTCAACATGCTATAACAGTCATCGTGTAGGATTCCCTGTTTTCGGTCCACTTGGGTTTTAAAACCGTGACAGATGAGAGATCCGGAATAAATATGGGAGGTCATTGCGCCTGAAAACTGTGAATATGAGGGGGGATTGCGCGGAGACTTTCTGTCAGCTTCCAGACGGTCACAAGCGGCCCGCACGTTGACCGGTGCCCGGGCAGCGGCTCAGCACGCCCGGCCTCGTGGCGCTGCCTTTAGGGCTCCGTAAGCTGGCGCTGTCCCCTCACGGGGCGACACTGAACCACGCCGGCTGCGGTTTAATGAGAAGGACGTGTTCAGACTGCACTCACCAGATCATTTGTAAATGCACGTGTTGCAGATGAATATTTGCAAAAGTTGAAAGGCTGGTATGCTAAGAGGTCTCATTTTAATTACCACATTCAATTATGTTCACTGACATACGTGATCCTTATTCCTTGATGTTTTTCAGACACAAACTTGATCAAAGACAGATCGTATGTTCTATCTTGCAGCCATATTTTCACATGCTGATCTCATTTTCCATTTGAAGGAAAGCTTTTCACAGTCAGCCTAGCTATGATATTACCTTTTAAAGCTGTATTGGGTGTTTCGTTTTTGTGCAAAGAGTGCATTGCGGTGGGCAAATAATAATGTTCTGGGCTCTCAGTACAAGGTTATAAAACAGGACAGATGACGATGTTTTGAAGCCTGGGACAGCCTGTGGATACACTTGCAGCTGAGTATAAGAGCAAAGCAGATGAGATCACAGTGGTTTTCTGACCCTGTGTATTGCACTTTTTCTCTTGAACTGACAGCTAAAGCCCGACTACGGCATTTTGGACGCCGGTCTCATAAAGCAGGGTCAGACTGATCATCTGAAGGAACACTGGATATTAGACAAGAAGTCAAAAGCTATGGTTCTGTATGTTTCATGTGGAAGTAGACTGCATTTACACCCAGCGTGTCCATAAATGTAGACCTGCCTGGATTTACAACATCACAGAAAAGTGTCTGGGATGTACACCCTCATTTCAGGGTGGGCGGGGGTAAAAGTGGCAAGGGGGACATTAGGAAGATCTGTCTTTGGACAGTGAGATATCAGGAAGGCGGGACAGCTGCCACCCACATCACGGGCACATCTGTGGTCAGTCTGAAGACGAGGGACGAAGTGGAGAGGCTCGTCCTCCACGTGGTGCGGTCTGGGCCTGTGGGCCGTCCCTTTGATGTGTGGGAAGAAGGCGGCACCTCTACAAGGACAAGAGGGTTACAATGAGCGGTCCCCCTAGAGATCATAGAGCAAAGAGGGGGGGGGGGGTGAGAGTTTCTGATCAAAGGTAGACAAGCAGATGGCTGGTGTAGGAAGGTGAGCTGGTGGTGGGTATCGCCCCCATGCTGCCCTTCTGGACGGGCCCACTTGGCCAGGTGGTTAGGGGACAACAGTGCACAGGGCGGGGGGGCTGGTCAACCATTCAGTCATGTTTGATAGTCCGGGAGGAGGCGGGGAGCTGACACAAACAGCGGGGGGCAGGGGGGCTTTACTTGGGGGGCTCCCTACCGAGAGAACTGATGATCATTTCATTTCCAGGTAATTCGGGGCCCTGGGCAAATGCCCATTTTGCCAATAGCTAGGGCCGGCCCTATAAAGAGGATATAGCCATTAAACCCAAGAATGGCTTTTAAGAATGGGTGTACCTTTGATGTTGATATGGGGAGGGGCCTCATTTTGCCGACCCCCATCCCCTCAGTGATGTGTCAAACACGCTGACGTCCGCCCGCTCCCCTCCAGGTGCTTTCTGCATCCCCTTCTACATCCCCTACATCCTGACGGGCAGGTGGATGCTGGGAAAGGGCCTTTGTAAGCTCTGGCTGGTGATGGACTACCTGCTGTGCACCGCCTCCGTCTTCAACATCGTCCTCATCAGCTACGACCGCTTCATGTCCGTCACCCGGGCCGTGAGTATCACCTCCCGGCGAGTCAGCACCGTCTGGGACTTATGCCCATTAACCTCTAGGTGTGACTTTAATCCACAGGGTCTTCGTATAGCATAATATTCCCATGAGGATGTTGATGCATTTTTTTGATTAGTGCCATTGAGGATCAGTGTTTGGGTTTGTCATTCTGCAAGCACAGGCCAGGAATTTGTCATTTGCATGTATGCTTATAGATAAAAAGACAAGACAAAGTGATACATGCAGAATAGATGAACTAGGAAGCCTGAAATTGTGGATTGTTATCCATGCTTCTGCTCCACACGTAGGTGTGGTGAATGGCTCAGCGGGCTAAGTCTCTGTGCCTGTGATCAGGAGATCAGCCTTGGCGGAATAGTCATATTTCTGTAGGCCCTTGAACAAGGCCCTTAAACCCCAGCTCTAGGGGCAATGCATGCTGGCTGACCCTGTGCTGTAACCCCGCCGCCCCCCCAAGCTATGGAGAGAAGAATAATTTCAATGCACTCATATTTGGGCAAATAAAAAAATAATTACTCTAACCACATAAGCAAGGCGCAAAGTCGGGGTCATATACACGCCATCATACTCCGCAGGTGAATTAGAAATGCTAGTTAGTCTAGCATCCATCAAATTAGGAGGAAACCCGCACAATACGAGAAGTTGCGATTCAAAACCCCCAACACCGTGCAAGTGTGAGCCGCCGTACCAGCTGAATTGTCGTCATGAACTAAATTAGCTTAACTGGGCTAAGACGATTAGCATGCTAGCTAAATTTTATGAATATACAATTTGATTCTACGAATCAGGGATGTTCAGAGACTTTTTGAGGGGACAGCCGCTCAACTCACTAAATTCTCCGACTAGGTTAAGAGAGTCAGATCATCGGTGATTACAAAGTGGCATGCTGGGCTTCAAAAGGGAGGCTCCACCAGTCATTTGGACAAAGGGGCCGGTGCTCACACTCCCCCAGAACCCTACCCCCCCACCTCCCAGCATATCTCTGCTACAAATATACAAAGGCAAGAATTCAGACAATCAGCTGTTCCAGTGTCATCACCTTCAGACACTCTGAGCTATCGGTGACGTCACCTTGTCCCCACCCTTATACGTCTTACAAAAAGGACGTAAACATTCATCAGTCCTGGAAAGTGTTACCGGCCCTTAACATTTAGAGAATGCTTCAACTGTTTTTGTGTTATATCTACTCAAATGTCATCGCGTCAACATAACTTCCCGACGACGCTGATTAATCTACCCGAAAAGTGCCTTTTTCGAGATTCTGAGTGCCTTCTATGAAGGGTTCAAGCTTCAAAGCGCGGGGCGTAGGTTAGCATTTAGCAAGGTGCTCACTGTAATCATACGGGTCATTGTCATCCCTGCAAGAAGAATGGCTAATGGCCTGTGTGCGGTAATGATACCTCTGTGCAGACACTTAATATGTCAACACATCACGGCAGGCTATCTTGTATAGATCTGGATTATTCACTGAACTGAACTTCCAGTTGTACACAGTCTAGTTTTTTCAGTATCACATTTTTTCGTAGAATCCACATCAACATTTTGACTGAAAGCAGTATTAAAGCAGTATGTTGTTTACTATAACTATTACTATAACTTTTTTTGCATTATTTTTTAAATATGTTTGTACTCGGGCTGTCAAAATTAACACATTAATCGTTCCAATCAATTTAAATAATTTAACTCGTTAATTTGATGCACTTATGTAGGGGCTGACCTCTGACACAGATGCTGTGAAACCTATCCTAGCCAGAGACAACAGAGCTTGGCAACCAATGTCATCGCGCAGTGCATTATGGGGTAACCAATGTCGTCATGCAGTGCATTGTGGGACAGAACTGCCATATTGTGTAGCGACGAACCAAAATAAAGCAGTAGACTCATCTCAGTGTTATTCATTGTGCTGCGTGCTCTTTGTAAGCATGTTTAAAATTTGTCAGAAAGAAAAGGAATGTACAGAGACAAACTCCTACCAGACTGCATATTTCTGCATGTAGTTCTGTGTTTAAAGATGCTATTAAAAAATGGTGTATGAAATATACATCCTTTGTGATTATTCTATATTAATTTGGTGATTGATTTTACATTTAAATATGCATTGTAATAAGCTTTACTCTTAAGAAGAGAAATACATTTTAATTGTGATTAATCTCAAATTCATGGCAAAATGTGCGATTAATTTGTCAATTTAAAAAAAATGTATTGACAGCCTTAGTTTCTACATATTTTATGTAGGTCTTTGCTGGTATTGTCAGCCGGCTCAGGAGGACGTTCATTTGTCTGCATTAATGGCTGCGATCAAGGTTGTGTCCTTAATGACCAAATGGCGCAGGAGAGCTGGCCCACTAAACATCACAGACACGCCATCTCTCATGTTAATGTTTGCATTCAAGGTGTCACATTCCTGCAGCTAACTGTAGACAGAATGGCTGAGATTTAGCTACACTGATATACTTTTGCGATAAAACATTACAAACAACAGCAAAATATTCTGAGAATAATACAAAACCTGAAAGTGTGAGACATGCAATAATTGGTCAATGCACACAGAATCATACTATAACTATGACTTACGTACCACACACAATTGATTGAAAATTACACATCTACACAAAGGTTCCAATTAAGGCCTTGTCCACACATACAAGAGTATTACTGAAAATGTAGCTTTTTTTATACATTTTTGCCTTTCATCTACACACAAACGGCAATTTAGCTCACTGAAAATAGAGCCTTTGTAAAACTCTGTCCAGAGTGTGTGCTGTTATCTACTGTTTGACATCAGAGTGTGCGCCATTTGCTATTTACATTAACTAGGGTGACCAGATAATCCATGTCATTCCGGACACTTTGAGCTAGGACAGGATTTAAAACTACCATTTCAATTAAAAGGACCTGGACTTCACTTAAGCGCTGCATTCTTGCTGCGTGCTGATTGGTCAGTCTCCTGTAATCATGCATGTATCACTAGTGCTGATGTGAAATAACTGAATGAGTTTTTCAATCAAGGAAACAAACCAGTCAAAGCACAAGAACTGAATTACTTAGCCAAGCAAAGGAGCCTTTCAGTTTTAAAGTAGTTCGTAAAACTTGAAGTACCTCAAAGTATCCGGGATGACATGGATCGCCTGGTCACCCTACATTAGCTGTTTTTAGCCTAGCAGTACTGGCAATAAGGCTGCTGATTGGCTATCATGACTTTATGGTTTTGAGTTATATCGCCACCTGTTGGGTGGGCATGCTCTAGATTTTTAGTGTTTTCGTGTGGAAGGAGATTTTTTTTAATAACAGAGGAGGAGAGACACTGTTTTAAAAAATGCCCATGTTTGGCATGACTGTTTGGCACAATGATGGTGGAAAACTGAGTTGTACCAGTAAAAACAGATAAAATCCAGTTAGCATAACCCCTGATAGCAAGACCTACTGTACAGGTATCCAATTATCAAAAGATGAAAAATGAGCCGTTTGTCAACACTGCTGCTTGATATCAGACCAGCACATGATGTAGTGGGCCATCCAAGTTTTCCCCATTTTTTCCCATCTATAACAAGGAATATAATGAGTCAACGTTAACATTCAGAAGATAGTTCGCTGATAGTCAGCCTGGTGTCTGGAAATGTATCTGCAGGGAATTACCTAAATAATGCATTTGCAAATTGTAATAAACAGTTCTGGAAGATGCACGCTGAGCAGAAACCTGTCGGGTTGCTGAGAAATTATTTCCTGTTATCATTTGTTGACTGTGTCGTTGGAAACCCAAGAAAGACAGGGAGTCAATTATGATAATCGCAGCACGGCTCGAAAAGCACTGTCCTTTGAAGTTAGAAGAACTGAAAGTAATACTTTAATGGTGCTTAGATTTAATTCGGTTTGACTGTCAGTCATTGTGCGTGGAGTAAGTCAGATCAGTTTCTTATGTTGAGATTTAAAATCCCAAATGTGCAAATCTTACTAGTGGAAATCGGTCCGCCTGTTTGCCCCCTAATCTGCTCCTCCAGCTGAAAAGGCAAGGTTGGGCACCCCTGCCTTTGTGCGGCTTGCCCCGTGTCACTGTGTTACATTTTCACGTACCAATACTTCCCCTGCAACGGGTCTTTGTTCCCGCCTCACTTCCAAATCAACATCAAATACCAGAATGATCTCAAATATGAAACTAGCGGAAATAATTGGGGCTTGTGTATTTATTCTTCTACGGAATCAGCAGAAAACAAACAAGTGCTGAATTAATACTGCGTTCCCTGCAGCAGTTGAGTGAGGACATTGGGGGTTTGTTTGTGCCTCGGTCCATCGGTCAACAGCTCAGATCCATATCAATCAGAAGTTGACGTAGTGGGATAGCGGGGGCCTTTACAGTTGGTCCCAGTCACAATTCGGAGCAGAGTAATGAATGAAAATATTATCATTGCCATCTCCTTTAATCTCTGCAGACCCGTCTTTAATCTTTCAAATTCTCTGAATCATCCTCCATGATATAAATCACTGCGTCAAAGGGAGACTCTGGGTGATGCGGGGAATCAGCCTGGCATTTGTGTGAAAGCCTAACCCGCCCCCAGAGCCGAAGCCAGCAGACAACAATGACAACAAAGTAAGCCTGTGTGCGGTGCGTGGCCTCAAGTGGGCGCGCAGAAGAGAAAGTGCTGGAACTCGGCACGGGCCTCACTGACTGAAGGGGGCGCCCCAGAGACCATCTTCTCCTAGCCTTTGTGGAAATTATCGCTTAAAGTGAAGCGTCCAGACCGCGCGTGTGGCCGCGCGTCCTCGAGCGTGGTCCCGGGGCTCCGTGATTAAACCGTGGCCTGCTGACGTGTGAGATGCTCCAGAGCAGAATTCCGGATGATGGGATCTTTAACGGAACGCGTCTCTGGTGCTGTGGAGAGATGAAGAGTTTAACAGGAAAATCCGTGTTAATGCCTCCTTTGAAGGGGGCATCAAAGGAAGTTCAGGTGCAGACGCTGTGTTCTTAGGAGATGAGAAGACGTATGAGAAGGTTGGAGAGGTGCCGGGGCAACAACGCAGAAACGAAGGCAAATGTAATTATCATCTGCCAGAATGAAGCATGGCCAAGCTGCGGTAGCATAGATGATTACTAAGAAAGTGCTTTGCATATTTTTACTAGGTAAAGATTGTTCCTACTCACTATATCGTGCATCAGGGCATAACAAAAAAGTCTGGGCCCCTTGAAAAAAATGGCATCTTGGGTCTGGTTTGCCAAATTAGGTATTAGGCTTGGGCGCTGCCTACTGTATCTTTTCATACCATCATACCTTCTAGACATTTAACCCCGGTATATGATGGTAAAGAAAATGTGAAGGTAATGTAAGGAAATGAAGGCTGTAAACTCTGTAAAGAAATGAAGGCTGTAAACTCTGGAATCAAAGATGATCCACAGGGGCTCCTCAGTGCAGAGGCTGAGCGAATAGAGGCGGTGACTCTGCGCTTAGAGTTACGGAGATCTCCCTTCGTTTAGGGGCCTGACCGCGCACTGGGTGTCATGTATGTTCCTTCAGGATGCAGCACATTTACGACACTTTTCGTTTTTGCAAAATTAATTATTCTTTGATTTTGTATGCGCCCCCTTGTGCTAGGCAGCTGCATAGTTTCCTGAGGGTATTATTATTTTTCATATTCAGGGGCCTCTAAAGAGAGTGGGGTCCCCTAAATCTGCCAGGGTATCCATGTCCCTCTGATACTCCTGTTGTGTGTGACCCAAGGCCTCCGTGTTCGCAGGTATCCTACAGGGCCCGGCAGGGCATGACGAACTCGGCCATCGTCAAAATGGCAGTGGTGTGGGTGCTGGCCTTCCTGCTGTACGGCCCGGCCATCCTCTTCTGGGAGTGGGTCGTCGGCCAGAGCAACGTGCCGAGCGACGAGTGCTTCGCCGAATTCTACTACACCTGGTACTTCCTGCTGAGCGCCTCCACGCTGGAGTTCTTCTCGCCCTTCATCTCGGTGACCTTCTTCAACCTGAGCATCTACCTGAGCATCCGCCAGCGGAACCGCGAGCGCGCACAGCGGGCCCCAGGGCCCAGGAGCCCACCTTGCCAGCAGGCCGCCGCGGGCGCCCCCTCCTCCTTACTCTGCAGCGCCACACCCATCCCGGAGAGGGACGCCATCTCGGCAGACACCAAGTCCGTCCTGGCCCAGGCCGCTGTCCCTGAGGGGAGCCCAGCCAGGAGCTCCCAGAATCTGCGGCTCTCCAGGGACAAGAAGATCGCCAAGTCACTGGCCATCATTGTGTGCGTCTTCGGCGTCTGCTGGGCGCCGTACACCCTTCTGATGATCATCCGGGCGGCCTGTAGTGGGCGCTGTGTAGAGCGCCACTGGTACGAGGTCACCTTCTGGCTGCTGTGGCTAAATTCGGCCATTAACCCCTTCCTGTACCCTCTCTGCCACAGCAGCTTCCGAAGGGCCTTTGCCAAGATACTGTGCCCCAAACGGGTGGCGGTGCAGCACCTCGGGGACCCCCACTGCTGCCACTGACCCCGGGTTGCGCTCTCCAAAGACACTGGGGTAACTTCACGGGCAGAGTCGCTTCATTCCCAGGAACGAACGTTTTGCGACCCAGAAGTGTATATCTTAGACATGGCTGTCCTTATTGATGTAGAACTTCGAGGTAAATCTGTACCGCTGTAAACCGCATCCCCCGCTCCTCTGTGATGGTGCTCCCCAGACCCGTGACTTAAGAGTTCCTGTCGACGTTCTAAACCCTACGCTACACCGCGAGCTTCTGGTGGACATCGAGTCATGCACTTTGCGTTTTGGAGGGATGTGGGAGCAGCGAGGCAGAGAAACCCAGGATCAGCGATGTGGGTATGTGGGTGGGTGGGGGGCGGGCTGTCTGACTCACTTTCCTATTGGGTTAGAGCAGGCAGTGTATGACACGGCTCAGGGATCGCACTGATTCTGGGCTTACCATCCCTCACCTCCCATTATTGGTTTTGGGACCTAAAAACACTGTGCAATTCAATCAAATCAAGGCGACTTCCTCTTGTGACTTTTATTAAGGCTTTCATCCAGAAGGGTCTGTGCACTTTTACGTATAATTGTAGAGTGTGTGATATTTTCACCAAAGCGACTCGCACACGATGGGTGCATTTAGGGCGAGAAAGCTCATAAACTTATCAGCACATAATCAGTGGGTACAGAAACTGCCCATTGTGTGACATACAGTATTACCCCAAAACACGCAGAAATAACACATACGAAACACATTATAAAGGATAACAGTTTAAGGCACATAGTTAAAGATGTGTTTGGGGGTGGGGGCTAAATTCCAGACGATGCATTAGTGACGTTAGTAGGCTAAAATGTATAAATAAATGAAGTGATTAGCAGCGAATCCCATCCATATGCAACAGCGTTAGTTTCCCACGAAATTCATCGGAATCCGTTGGGGAGTTTGGGGCTTGAGTGCCTGTTAAGCAGGCGAGTCTGTGCCCTTTCCCAACAAGGGGGTGAGCCCCTGGGGGGCTCGGGAGGACGTGGAGAGGGCACATAACAGCAGTCAATAGGGTCCTGCTGAAATAGGTTATGAGGGTCGGCGATGCGGGCTGCGGGTTATCGGCCTACCGGAGCACATAAGTATGCAACCGAACCCGTTACGCTAATTAAGTCAAGTTAGCCTCATTGCTGAGGTTGTTAGCGGCATTGCGAGTGAGACGGCCGAGCACAGCTCATACACGCGGGCGAATCTGTGTCCGTTTCTCCTGAGATCCACAGCTATATGTGAGTGTGTGCTGTGTCTTTTTCTAAAAAACGATTTCTGGGTCTTTTATACGCAGGCGGTTTTGGGCACCGCTTTGTGTCGGCGTTTCCCCTCTCGCTCACTATCTAGACTATCTCTAATTTACCGCCATTTTCTCTGCACTGTTAATCATGTTCCTACTGCGGTTAGTCTGCAGCCCTAAAGGGTATCAGTTTAAAAAGCATGAATATAATATAAAACAGATTTCAAATTATGTCATAAATAAAGATACGATTGTTTAAATTAGTCTATTTATATTTGCCAGACATAGGAAAATGCATGAAGTTATGAACTGTTTTAGTAATTATTTCATGACGTGCAGAAGTTACCTGAACTGCCTGATTCAGACTGCTCTGATTGGTTGAGCTCTTTCAGCAAGAAAGACATCGCTTCTCCTACTTGAAAAGGGTGGTCCCATACAGGTGTAAAGAAGCAGAATTCTGAAAGGTTTTGCCAGGTATAATGTGTTTGTCCACAAGGGGGCAGCACGGGAAAGTAGATTTCATAGAACCATGTTAGTTTTGATGCCTTCATGTTCCAGTTGCCGTCAGAGCGTGGTGATATCATGCCACTGACTAAGTCGATTAATACCCATCAGTTAAAAAAAAGTTACATTCAAACTGTAAGTAGTATTGTATGTTAAATAAGGCTGATAGAAAATATAACGTATTGTGAACTGACACCAGAGCGCAACTCTTGTACTTCCGAAGTGAACGGGCACTAATAAAATGGTAATGGCCACTGAATATGGTAAACAGGTATTATGGGCTTCCGTGATCAAATGTGTATGAAAGAGCTGGAGATTAACAGCATTGAAGATTAGCATAAACAGGGAGCACGTGACCTTCGACGTGTGGAAGCTGGAATGAAGGAGCTTTGAAAAGTCTCCATCGCCAGATTTGTGCAATAATCAGTGATATTTACAAAACCTGCTCAAATATTTACAGTCCTGTTCTGTTTCACATTTCTAAAATGTGTGTGCATTCAATATGTATCTTATGTTAGACAATCTATCTTGCATTCCGAAATTTATTCCCTTGCTTTTTATGAGGATTTCTCAGAATTATACAATAAATGGTTTTAAATAATAAATCGACTTAATGTACCAGAGAAGAATATGGCTTTTGTAAGTGCTTTCAAAGTGTAGTCACATATTTGTTGATGTTAAGACACCTTTATCAAAAAAAAAAATGCCTATCCTGTTCAGGCTGGCAGGATGGAATTTTTCATCAAATTGGACATGTGGGTGTTAATTTCACTACCGCCAGCAGATGT
>JAODKL010000081.1:5012598-5024481 GCA_026780765.1 Petrocephalus schoutedeni | reverse complement strand
GTGGAGGGGGACAGGACCAGGACTGAATTTCACACGGGATGGATGGATTGTTCATACGAAACCACATCCAATCACTTTCTTATAGCTGAGGATGGTGCTCACAGCATCAAGGAGCGCTTAGACAGAGAGATGAGTGCTTTCAGAGGTACAGGACAGAGAGACAGGTTACAGACCTGCTGTCCTTACCCTGGCCGCCCTCCCACCCGCCTTCTGCTCGGGCGGGAGGCTGGCAAGTGCACTGAGGTCAGGGTGCAGCTGTTTTCCACGCCGCGGGACACTGGCTTGGCACCGGCCCACCCCTCCCCAGGACGGACATGACTCATCTCCATGAGCCACCATCCACACCCGCCAAGACCCACAAGCAGGGACACCCCCCTCCTGAGGCAGGCGACCTTCGTGCGACCCCAGGCCTCCCCCTGAATCTCCTGTTACCTAAAAAAACCTCACTGTATAATAAATTTAGCAATAACATGCAGGTCAGTCATACAAGCAACGAAACAAACTAAACTTAATAGTTGGTTGGGTGTTTTGTTGTATTAAGACTTTAAGGGTGATTTTCCACTTCATATTTTGGTGAAAAAACAGTCAAAACAAAATAACTTTTATGTTAACCAAGATTCAAAGCAAAAGCACAGGACATAGATGAGGGGGATTCCTCCTTCCCTCGAATCCTGTGTTCCTTGCCCCCTCCCCTCTTCCCCTTCATGTCTGTTTCTCCGTTCACTCTTTTTTTGGGGGGGGGGGGCGGCAGGGAGGAGTCTGTTCATTAGCATCTACCAGGGGCTGCTTTGAATTCTGTGTGCATAACCGTGGGCCGCAGAGACTTGGGGTGGGAGGTGGGGGGGTGACTCGTTCGGAGTCATCAGTCAGGATTTTAATTAAGGTGTCGCTGCACAATGCCGATGAGGAGGGAACCTGACGGATTCCTGATGACAAACAACAGACACGTGTCTCCCGCACCTTTTCGCGGCTGACGCCGGTCGCCGGGCACTAACAGCAGGACGTACCACACACTCCCGCCTGCTAGTCGGCCTCCTGTCATGGCGGGAGATTCCCCACGGCTCCAGCTGGGCCTCCCAAGTGCTCTACATTTTTTATCGTTTGACCCACCTCTTCAGGAGCTTTGTGAGAGATCCGCCCCAACTGAGCCTCCCTCTGGGCTCCATGCTATGTGACCCATCCTCTGAGAAACAGCACCCCCTATCAGCCTTTGTGACTCGCGTAGTCAGTATATGGGAGTGTTGCAGGCACAGGGAAGCATTTCATACAGCCAAAGAGGCCCCCATACCCCCACTGTCCGTGAATGGGAGCCTTGCAAAAAATGCACAGGGATCAAGTTACTACACATCTTAAGAAGGATCTTCAGATGTCTGGGGATAGAAGGAGCCTCTTCGGACTGAAGTACTGTCCTGTTTTTAAGTGGAAACCCAAATGCATTTCTGAAATGAGCGTGCTGATCTGTACGAGAGCAGTTTAAAGCTTACGGCCGAAGTGGGGAGTGGTGGTAGTGGGGGGCGGGGAATGTAATTCCTTCCTGATCTGAAACATCGCCAGGGGAACCGCTGTCCAGTTAAGTTCAAGGAAATTAAAAAAAAAAAAACAGCTGGCATCCTGCATCGTCAACACTTACCAAGCCTCGGGGGCCCAGCTGCCGCGGCCTCAGTTTCACTGCGGCTCGCTGTGTCTCCTTGGAAACTGACCATCGCCTTTGATGTGGGGACCCCCAGGGACCCGTGGAGGTAAAAGTGGAGGGGGGGGGGGGTTCCCTACAGGCACTCTGCCCTGGACACACAGAGGGAGACTGGAACAACAGGCTGGGATTGAGCTCGGAGCCAAGCCAAGATATTTGGCTGTGTTGCTGTTTTGACCATGTTTTCCTTTCCTAATGCAGGAGGATTCTCAGACTAGAAATGGACCGGACCAGACATACAACATTTCCAAACATACTGAAGGACACGTAAAAGATTCAAAGCATATTAATGCTTAATTATTAAAAGACAAAATACTGACTAAGTCCTGAATCTTCAGATGATGGAATGCAAAATCCTTTAGGTTCTACTTATCTACTTTGCCGTTTCTCCCTCCGCACCCTCACCATACTTTACTGAAAACATTACCGGCCCTCGGCTGAATAAAAAGCAAGGTGCTGCAGGGGGGATTTAGGACCCTGGGCGCTGCAGCTGAATGGGGGGTTTCGGCAGCATTCCTGTAACGTGCTCGCTGCCAGACACCCGGTGAGAGCGCTCGATGCCCGCGGACCGGTCACACGTCCTTCACTGCCGCAAAGGCCGCCACTGCGAGAGATGATTGAGTTTCCAGGCCTCGCCGAACGTGCTGTTATTGACCGCCCCCAGCCTGCCGCATGACCTCACTTGCTCTCCATCTCCTTCCCTCTCGCTCCCTCTCTCTCTCTCGTTAAACCTTTTATATGCATGCCTACAGGCACAAATTTAATCAGAAAACGGCACGTGGAAAGGCACTTGGTGGATCCTACAGTATCCTATTCCTGTCTCAGGCATCCATTGGACATTTATGAAGTAAACACCATCCAGAGAGTATACAAAAAGGAACGGGGACATGACTTATAAACAATGTTAACCTGTGTTAATGAACCAGCTAGCAATGGGTGTTGATGAGGAAAACCAATATTAAAAAGGGAGCTTGTCAGGCATTTTTCTTAAATAGGGGCCCAGTTTCTAACCTTTAACCTCAACACCAGCCCTCATTTGTTTCGACTTCAGCACACTGTGCCACGTGTAACATGCTCAGCCATTAGTTCGGGGCCACCCGCAGAGACACCGCAGACAGGGCAGCTACAGCCATACCTGCTGCCCCCTTTTCAGCAGGCCTACTCCTAGACGTGGCCCGTCTTTCCCTTTAGCGGGCATGACAACCCCCAGGAGCCCTTCAAAGGCACCACTCTCATCGCACACCCATACCCCCCCCTCCACCCCAAGCCCCCCTGGCCTTCGATTTACCCACGGACTCTCTTCAAGCCGGCTCGATCCCTCCAATCGGCCTATTAACAAGCATTGCTGTGTGCCTCTAAATGAGACTCATTACCTTGCCTAAGCAGACGAGCGAAGGCAGGCCCGCAAACATATAACCAGAGTGGCGGCGATCCCGCTGTTCGGCGCCACGGAATCAACTTCTCCCGTGTTATCAGAGGGCTCATTAGGGGAGACTGATGGAGTAGGAAATGGGGAAATTACCACCCGAAAAAAACCACCTGCTCAATTATGGGCTGACGTCATTAGCCGGCGTCCTGAGCTCCAGAAGAAGACAAAAGCAAAACACACAATCAATCACGTTCCCGGGGAGCTACCTTAGGTGGAGATGCTGGATTTAAGGCGCTATGGCTACCGCAGGGATTTCAAACAGGGCTGGGATGCTACAGACAGGGGTCCTGGCAGCTGCACTTCATCGGATTCTGCGGCTCAACAAAAACCCAAAATTTTGTCCTTATTAAATCATTCGATGATTGAATAAAAACAGCCCACGAGCACGACCTTGGAACAGCGGGCAGACCGCATCGACCTGTAAACCACAAACAGGTTAATCTGCTCAGTTTTCTTCTGTTAATCTCATCACTGGTGATGGAATATCTGCTGTTTATAATAACAAGGATAATATGGTTCCACGGTATGGGGAAAAAAACACAGTAAATCCTACAAGAAAATGTTTTGACTGCTCTCCACCTCCAGGGGGCAGACATAGATGGCTCTAGGCAGGGACTTAAAGGGGAAGTATTCTCAGAAGCCTGTTGCTAGATTTCCCTGCAGGTATCACGGCGGCTTTCAGATCCAGTCCTTGAGAGACAAAGCGGAGCAGACTCCCAAACAAAGGCGTCCCCGAGTCCCAGCCCTGTCACGGCGTCTGGCTCCTTCAGAAGCTGGGGACATCACTCCAGGCTGGCATCCGTATTTATCTCAATCGCTCCGTCTTCCTGTCTAGCTCCCTTTAAAGAGTATGAAGGGAATGTTTACATCCTGGCATTACTATAAATTATCTATCATTCAAAGTATCCTCTCAGCTGTACTCTAACATTTAATTTGGAGTCAGTGAACCCTTCTTGGTCATCGAGATGGTCCTGGGTGGTCCTCACGGAGCAAGTCTCATTTAGGTAGGACTACTACTCCTTTGTGATTTAAGGAGTGTACCGTCTAATGCTGCTTAACTGAAACAGGGTTTAAACACGTCATCTGGTCCAGACGATGTACAAATCTAAGTAACACTCTCACATGGGAGTCGAAATTCCAGTGTAAAACATCAGTTTAGAATTATTTCAACAAGTCAGACTCAAAAACCCACTAACCTATGATAAATAGCTTCTCAGGAATTAACTAATTTATTATTATTTTTTACAGCAAAGCACTAAGTATTCTCCAGTGAATAACGGCACTCCACACTCACCCAGCACAAAACAACATCTGAGGGATGACACCATTTAGACTCCTATGGAGGTAGTAACACTCAGAACACACTGGTAGGGGAAACTCGAGCCCTCCAACACTTGTGCAAGTTTGTGTGCATCCTGTCCCAAACGGGAACCACCTGCTGAAGTCGTGATTCCTCACTGCAACTCATGAAATATCCACACCAGGTCTATCTGTCGAAAAGCACCATGCGAGGCCACTTCCATGTCTTACAGAGGTGCAAGGGGAGAGATATCCAAGCCCCCACCCAGCCCCCACAGTCAGTGACACGGGGAAGAGGCCTGAGACTGATCAGTGCAACTGAGGGCCAGGAGCAGGAGGTGAGGGTCCTTGGTGGGCTGATTAGACAGGATCTCCTGTCGCGGACCTCGCCCAGCTTCCGGATTCACAATCTCAGAGGCAAATTAATAAAATATACTGCTGTTTTTTCTCCCAGTAGACTTAGCAAGTTACTTCAAATGAGGCTAAACCACCCTCCCATGAAACAACCAAACTGCAAGCAGGCAGCATCAGTGGCACCAGGGATGCTCTCCTATCCTGCTTGAAGGATATCATGCTGGTCAGAAAATGTCACTGATGCGAGGAACAGGACAGAAGGAACAAGAATCAGAACTTAGGACAATGCATCAAAATATTACTAATAATAATAATAAAATACACAACTGGATACATGAGGGTGGCTTGTAATATACATGGACAATATTATGCACGTGCAATTTAAAAATTCATCAAGCGTAACCTTTCAGTAGTAAATCGAGCTGACACAAAGCACATCCATATACATTTAGGTTTCAGTCTCATATGGGGGGGTTAGAAATCAATCAATACAAATGGGTAGACAAGCCAAAGATGAGTTCATCCTGTTAGCCAATCGCGTAATGGCCTTGGCTGCAAGAAGGAAGTAAAGCCTGAAAGGATGGCATTTGTGTCCATGTGTGCCCATGTTAACAGTGCATGTTCCCATGTGCGTGTGTGTGCCAAGGCACGTGTCCATGTGTGTGCATGTTCCCATGCGCGTGTGTGTTCCCATGTGCGTCCGTGTGCCAAGGCACGTGCCCATGTGTGTGCATGTTCCCATGTGCTTGTGTGTGCCAAGGTGTGTGCCCATGTGTGTGCATGTTCCCATATGTGTGTCTGTGCCAAGGTGCATGCCCATGTGTGTGCATGTGCCCATGTGTGTGCATGTTCCCATGTGCGTGCCTGTGCCAAGGCGCGTGCCCATGTGTGTGCATGTTCCCATGTGCGTTCATGTTCCCATGTGTATGCATGTGCCAAGGCATGTGCCCATGTGTGTGCATGTTCCCATGTGCATGCGTGCCCATGTGTGTGCATGTTCCCATGTGCGTGCGTGTGCCAAGGTGCGTGCCCATGTGTGTACATGCCCATGTGTGTGCATGTTCCCATGTGCGTGCGTGTTGATAGTGCGCCTCAGCCTCACAATCCTGTGCCTAGAGACTGATTCCTGCTTTGAAAGGAGCATAATTACGGCGAGGGGCTCCTCCTGCCAGCCGCGAGTGATTAATGCCGTTAATCTCGCCATCTTACCACCGTCCTCCGTGCGCGTGTCACCATATCCTCCAGCAGATCCCAGGGCCGGTCGTTCGCATTTATGAATTATTCTAATGAACCAGTAGCTCCTGAGGTGACTGTCATCACATATTCCCAGATTTATCCCCCCCCCCACAGCAGCGCCCCCTCCGAGATGAAAACGGCAGGCGCTGGTTGTGCCGGCTCTTCCCGCGCTCTCTACAGGCTGCCCAGAGTGTGGATCGCAGGGAATGCGGCGCTGCGCCTCTGCTGCCGAGCAGGTTACGGGTACAGTCATGCATCACTGGAAGTGATGTTACCTTTTGCAGGGTTTACGCTGCCAAACGGGCCCCAGAAGACCGAAGTCACACTTCCCTTTGATAGAAGAGGAAGGAAAAAGGTCCCCCTCTTCACAGGAGGGATCGGACCTTCCTGTCTGATCATTCTGGTCACAGATTGGGTCACCGTTTGTTCTGAAATCTGTCATGATGTGGGAGTCGGGCCGCCCGTTCTAGTACTGGTTAACGGTCGTGGGTTTGGACATGCTAGAATAGGTGCGAACTACTGGTAGACACTGCAAGCTATTTTTGAAAGATAAACATATGACTCATTACCTTACTCCCACTACCCCACGATGGGTACCGAGATGCCTCCTAAAAACAGCAGGCCCCCAATCCCTGGGAAAAAAAAGGAACGCACCTGTAGCTCTGTCTGGAAGAAGAACTTCTGGGGGCACTGGGAGCAGTCGTAGATCTTGTCCTCCTGACCGTGGGCTGAGAAGATGTGCTGCTGCAGTTTGCTGGCCTGAACAAAAACTGTGGAAGAGAAGAGGCGTGTTAGGGAGCCCATCCGGTTAACTCGCGGGATTCGCCCATGGCTCCGAAATTACTCAGCGAGCTCCACGGTCAGGAAGGCGCCGTGTGCCAACCGGCAATCTGCTGGCGGACAGCGGAGTCGGCAACGCAAGCCGCACGTCCAATCAGACTCTCCGAGTGGATTTCCTTCACAGGATGCGAGTGACGGCAGCATACAGTGTGCACATCAGGAGACGATACACACACGTACACATGCCACAGAACCGCGATATCAGATGTGTGCCGTTAGTCTTTAACTGTCAATGAATGTGGTCGTTTAGCAGAGCTCCTAGAAAGAAGCAGAGGGTGATGATGAAGACGAAGCGGCACAAAGCAAACAGCAACAGTTTTCAGTATTCAGGCCGCTCATATCGACAGCATGAATATTCATGTGGACTTGTGATTAATCCATGCCAAGCGAGAACGACGACAGCAGTGCACATAAATACGACTGGCTGACAGGTGAAAAACACATAACGCACACACACAGGCTTAATTAAGCAACATTCCACGCTGAAATAAAACTGATGTAAGCCATGCTGTCTCTCAGAGGGAACCTTTGGTTCATTATCCCCATCCTATAAAGCCTTGCGGTGGCGTGGCCCTCCTGCCGGAAGCCCTCTGACTTTTGCGACCTTGGGGGGTTTTTCGGAGACGTCAGTGTTTTGCACCTAGAATTTATCACTGCCCCATATCCTCAGTGCAATACCAATGCCACACCACATTCGGAGAGAAAAAAACACAGGAACCTCTGCGGGTGCCTTCAAGTCAGGGAGGGTGCAAGTGGCTTCAATAATATAAACAAGCTCAAATTTTAATGACTACAAAACAAGGCCCGCAGACTGCCAGAGTTCACCTGAGAGAGTGCATATTAATAATTAAGCTGTATATATGCCACAGGCAGAGTCAGGCTTGGCGGCAAGGCCGCCCAATAGGAGCCGGCTGAATGACGACCTTTTGAAACAAAGGCAGACGATAAAAAAGCACACAGTGGCACAGTCTACAGGATTAGTCTACGTGGCAAACAAAACTCCGCAGAACCTCCGCTGCTGTCCACATCAATAGGGCAGGTTCAGCTCTCCTTGGTGTGTGCTCACCAAGCACGGGGAGTTCAAAAGCATCCTTCCCAATAACAATACACAACCCCGCAGCACACTGCCAACAGCACGCCAGCCTCACAGCTATTCTGCCCTCTCCCTAATATCTGTAGTTTATACAGCAACACTCCAACCATCCAATCACTGCCCCTTTACAGTCAGACCACTAATAACAATAAATTGGATTTATAAGTAGATTGTGTAGTAAAACAGTTGAGGAAAAAAACAGGATGTCGTTGTAATAAATACTGTATTGTGTGAAACATCCCTGCTGACATACAACAAACCCACATTTTAGCTATTCCTGTCACTGTCCTGTGAGTTCAATACTCATAAAATGGCCATTTTAATGCCCTGCTGAGCCAAACGCCCCACATGTGACACATTTAAAGTCTGTCAGAAAAAAACTCTTCACCACATAGAGAGCTTTGGTGCTTCTCCTCCTCCGACCCGCAGTGGGTGAGGAGGACAGAGGCTTCTCCCGCTCTGCTTCCCAGAGATCTGTCGGTCCCAACACAGTGTACAGATCCGTGCTACACAGCCACTTCTAAAACACCCCCCTCCCCACATGGAGCACTCCTGGATTCTGTGCCCTTGATATAAGCCAACAGAGTCCAAGGGTGGGACCGGTGGGGAGAGCTTAGGAACCCGGCATGATTGATGCAGGCGGGGGAGATCCGCCTGTTAGATACAACCAGGGAAAAAAGATGCCTCCCCCAACCCCCCAAAAAATGAGCCTCACTTTGAACATTAAGCTGCTTTGGCAAGTAGTAGTCTGAGGAATGGCTAACAGTGGCCAAGCGCCAAATGGGAGCCGCGGCCTGAGAAGGGAGTGGATGGAGCGAGTGAGGGAGGGAGGGAGGTAAGGAACGGAGGGAGAGAGAGGGAGGGAGAGGGGGAGCCTCGGATTTATCATTAAAGGAACGCTGCACTTGTCAGGCACTGCCAGGAAAATAAATTGCGGCGCATGAAGTCACCGGTGACCCGCTGTCAGGCTGCGGCCGCAGCTGGGCGCATGACGCCTGCGCTCTCAGAGCTGCTCGCCGGTCCGCGCCAAGCGCCGCATTAGAGAACAGGGGCGGCCTGCTCCCCAGTGCAGAGGGCTGGAACATGCCGGTGTGCCCCCCCAGGGGTAGATAAAACTGAACACGCTCTGAATCCTGCACGGCCTTCGGCCTGTACCGCTTAGAAAGGGGGATGAAGGAAGCCACAGAAACAGGGGGGCTGTTGCGGCCTTCATCTCTTCGTTCTAGATATTTCTTTAAAAGAAATGGGGGGGGGGGGGTGACCGCAGGGACTGTGCCATTAATGGGGGGGCAGGGGGCTGAGGTGCCAAGCCCATTTATTCCCTCCTCGCACCGCAAATTCTAACCTCCTTCCTTGGAACGCTGTGGTCCCAAACCTACAGATAGATCATAATCCCACTCTAGCTTGTTAGGCCGGCACAAATCTCTTTTTGTTATATGGTACCATGGCAGCGGGACCCTCCAAAGAGGGCAAAATATGAGTGGGCCCCCGCCTTCCTGTTGCTGGCTTGGCACCCCCTCACAACGGAGCTCCTGAGGGCCGGCCCCTCCCCCGGTGCCCCCTGCGAGCATGCTCAGAGCACCTGCAGCTGCTCCGCTCAGGTGACCAGATGGATGTGGCAGGGCCCGAACACCGGGGGGCAGAACGGGACACACGGGCGTAATATTTCTGACTGATTACAGTCTGCTGATAGGAACGACATATTTATTACAAGATGCTAAATCCTGCACCAACGGAAATGAATCTCTGGCTAATGCTAAATAACAATCGGTGATAGCGCCAGATTTTGAGTGTTACAATAAATTCATTTCCGTGGTTTCATTGTGGTTCTCTGTAAACCATGACATCACTTCCTCTAGCGTAGCTAACCTTTACAGAACAGGACTGCATGCGTTGGGCTGAAAAGCAGTTTGGTTTCAGTGTTATAACTGACAAGGCGAAGCATTTCAATATCTGTGGGTCGCTGACATCCTTTCTGCATCATTATTAAAGTGAAAATTCCTCAGAGAAAGTAAATGGTCACACGATAAAGGGTGAAAGTGAGGTCATAAGGTGTCTGGTGATACAGAAGATTTAGCAAGTTCTTTCACGTCACAAGCAAAGTTCCTGTTAACACCCTGGAGGCAAAGAAATGTGTTTCACTGCATGTTTTTTACCACATCTAAACCTGTCTAACACAAATAAAGTTCAAAGCATCTTGATTGTGTGAAAAAATACAAAAGCATTCAACCAGCAACAGTGGTGGTGGCCAAGTGTGAATGAAACCCAGTGTGGCTCCAGACCCAGCTCACGGAGATAGGGTCCTAAGACTTTTCCGTGTGATTCCATCCCTAACTTCTGCCAAGGCAGACAGCTGGAACTCATCCCTAAACTGAGGTAGTGAACAAAAAAAAAAAGTGCGCTTGCCATTTTAACCCTGTTCAGAAAGTGTGCGGAACTAGCTGACGACTTCACAGATTTCATTACACAGACAATTAACCCCCGCTGACCCCGGCGGTGGAAAGCGATTCTCACTGGAGGGGGTCGTCTCCCACCACCGAGACACGCGGTAAGAGGAAACATTACCTGGGTTGACATCGACAATTAACACATCTTTCTCTGCTGATTACGTTAATTTATTTCTGATTTGGAGGCAATTTCAGAAGCCTGCACGCAGCAGAAAGCCCAGACGGTATGTCATCGGATGGCCTGGCCCTTTCACCCTCGTTTTGAAATAATTATCCACTCCAGACAACAGTAATTGCATGTACCTGTGTCCCACTCGTGAAGCTACATAATCCTCTGATTGTAGGAGAGCCTCAGTGACGCTCCACAGCTGTTTCTATAATCTATTTGCTTAGCAGTCATTTTTGGGTAAGACTAAAGCTTTAAATGCCTATGTCACATTTCGATCCCTATAACCGTCTATAACTTCCGTCTATAACTTCCGTCACTAAGTCCGTCACTTCTCCCCACCCAGCAAAGGAATTTCACACTCTTAGCTTTCCTTAAAATGCTTTTTGAAGACATCCGCTAATGGAGATATCCCCTTTTAGTGCCAGAACCTTGACAGACTTTAATTTCAGCAGGAGAACCACCCCGAAGACACGTTGTCAAGTGGCTTCCTTTATAACTGATTCCTGCATCAGTAGTTAATTTCAAGGTCTCATCTTTTCCAGAGCATTCAGAAGGAAGTAATCACACAGAAAACACCCACCTCCCCCCACCCCCAGGACCAGACCACACCACCAGCCCCACCACCCCAAGAGCAGACACCTACCTATGAAACAGACGGGGCACTTGAAGGTGCCGCCCATGCCCTCAAAGCTGTGCTCGATCAGGTGACACTGGAGTTTTGCGGGCGAGTCGAACGACTGGCTGCACAGCTTGCACTCATGGTTCAGTCCTTCCTCTAAAGAGGGTGAAGAAACAAACAGGCGTCTCAGTGCTGTACGGACAGAAGACAGCCAGCGGCAAGGTTCAGGCTGGGTTTAACTTGACTTCCTGGCTCCAGGCAAGTTCCTAGGGACTATTGATTGGCATGTTACCCTGTACACCTGGTACTCTCCATCCTGGCATTTCCGGCACTCAGACATTTATTAGAAGATGTGATATTCAGTGGAGAACCATATCAGAAGACAGATAATAAGATTAATTGTGAAGTGGAAGCATAACACAATACAGGAAGAGGTTCAGAAGAGTGAACATACTGGAGTGTAGAGTCTGGGGTAGGAAGAGGACGGGGCACGAGAGGCCCAGATTGTAGAGTCTGGGGTAGGAAGAGGATGGGGCCCAAGAAGACAGGCGTGTAGAGTCTGGGGTAGGAAGGAGACGGGGCATGAGAAGACAGGAGTGTAGAGTCTGGGGTAGGAAGGAGACGGGGCACGAGAAGACAGGAGTGTAGAGTCTGGGGTAGGAAGGAGACGGGGCACGAGAAGACAGGAGTGTAGAGTCTGGGGTAGG
>JAODKL010000081.1:4988795-5009448 GCA_026780765.1 Petrocephalus schoutedeni | reverse complement strand
GCCCGTTGCTTCCGGGATAGGCTCCGGACCCCCCGCGACCCTGAACAGGATAAGTGGGTAGGAAAATGGATGGATGGGATGGATTCATAAACAGACATATGATGCAGAAATAATATTGATGACTTCACAAGGTGGGTGGAGCCATAGACTATGATGGGTGGAGCTAAATGTGGCAATTTTAGCAAGGTCGCTGTTCCACAGCCAACATTCCAAGGCAATTTTAGAATGCTGCCATTTCGCAGAACCAAGATAAATAGACAATATTAATACTTTTCCCTTAAAGAATAAGATGAATTTTCTTCTCTAATCAGAGATTCAAATATAAAAAATATTACCAAGATTCTGGAAAAACATGCAAATAAGTTTTTAATTCTACTGGGTCTAACTATTCACATTATTTTTTTAAACTGCATTCTATTGCAGCATTTTAACATCAATTTTTCTTGTGAGCGGTCATTTCTAAACAATCCTTCCTTTAAAATGAATATGGTTTTCATTGTTCATATGTAGTACCAGAATATATGACATACAGTTATAAACATTTCATTTATAAACAAGATGAAGCATTCTGTAGATAGATGGATATTGGTTATCTGGTCAACATTACCTAGGGAAACGTTATATGATCTGGACAGTGCGACACATTCAATTAATATGTCAACTAAACAATTAATTATGAGCCCAGCTGGGCCCTTAACCAGCATAAATGGAGGGTTGCAGGGACCTGGGTTGGGAAACATAATTTGAATGATCTTCCCAATTTATCCCAAAAGAACAAGAAACTGGAGCTATGGCACCCCAAGGCTCGCAAAATTGCTAGCCCAATGTGCTGGGCTACCCAAAATGTAACAACACCCTGCTCGATGGGCTACCAGAAATGATCCTCTAAATAAAATAAAACTCCCACTTTTATTTTATTATTATTATTTAATTTTATTCTGCTAATTTTTCTTGCTATATGTAGGAAAAACTTTGTCCACCAAACGAACAAGCTTTGGATCATGATGGAGTCTGTTCAGAAGTACACGCTTAAAGCCCCATTTGTAAAAGGGTTGCAATGTATTGCACAGTTGCCCTGTGACTCCATTTTGGTGTATTGTCGGTCATGGTATTAAGAGTACTCCAAGCACGTTAAAGCAAGCAAGTTAAGTCAAGTACGGCTTTATTATCAGATCAGTCATATTCAGTACACTGAACATGGTAACATGAAAAAATGATATATATATATTATATATAAATATATATAAAAGCTAATTAAAAGCAAATGATGGGACCCATACACACTGAGAATTAAATAGCTGTGAGCCACCAACACTGAAGCAAAAAAAAAAATATATATAATAAAATTTAAAAAAGTGAATAAAAGTCTGGAGGTTTCATTTATTTCTGGCTGAGGAAAAAAACTGGGGAAATAAATGTAGATTAAATATTTTGGTGTATTCATAGGTAAGTATAAATATAAATCTCAAATTTATTGTTCATTTTTTATTATATTATATATATATATATATATATAACATTAAGCAGTGACGTCGCTCTGTGCTGTAATGTTAACATTACAGTGCTGTCCCTGTTGTCATCGTTATTACAACGAATCAGGTTTGATGGCGCATAAGTGAAAGTGTTTTAAAGGCAAATTGTAGATCGATTTATATTATTCCTGGATGTGCAGTTGCTTTCCTCTCCTGGTGTCTGTGATGCTGCTAGACCATAGAGGCTGCTTTGCCTAACGTAAAAGGATAAGAATGGCTTTTGGAATGTGGTTCCACATCGAATTTTTAAATGGTTTTTGTTGCTTTCTCGAGTACGCATACATTTAAAAATGGTCTATGTTTATTTTGGGCTATCATTTCAGGATACCAGGATACTTTTGCAAGCCCTGCACCTCCACTCCTTCAGGGGGCAGTGCATGTAGTCACTCTGGCGAGATTCATATATCCAAGGCTATGTCCACATGCTGCTTTCCTGCACAGCACGCAAATCTTTATCTGTGGCCCACACGGCGGATCTGGCCGCCTCTGCTCGGCATGGGTATGAAGGAAGGCTGATCTGCTGCAATAGAGGTGGGGACATCCCCCCTAGGAAATCCGACGGTATCACAGGCGAGTTCACTTCCCGATCCCGCCAGACTGTCCAATCAGCTGGTCTCTGAAGCACTGGCCTATGATGCCTCAGTTCCTGTCCAGTTACAGACCCCCTGGGAATATCGCCCCCTAGCCCCCGTCATCCCCCTGAAGAGAGTGTGTCATTTCCTCCCCCCCCACCCCCCTCCCCCAGCCCCACTGTCTTTTCAGTTCACCATTCCCCAGCTTCAGACACTTAAACAAACCCTGTCTGAGAATAATCCAAGACATTGCCATATTTTTCCGTTTGCTGACTGAGGTGCAGTTTCTGGGAAGGTGACGTGCGCAGTAAAGGCTGTTCCGGGACGCTTCACGGGAGCATCAGGCAGTGGGATGTTTCTGTCACCTTGTGAAGACGTCAGAGATACTCGCGGCACGAGTGTGTTCATACACACTGAGAATCCCAGAGCGCATGATACTTAAGTATGACATTACATTCATGGACTGTTATATAATAAACTGGGACAGAGATCAGACCACAGGGCACCACCACTGCTTGGCTCTGCCCCGTCCCATCGGTCCAAACTCCAGCAAACTACAGCAAAGGCTGTAAAGGGTACAGAAGAACATGGTTTTACAACCAGGGATTCTGATTTTTTTGGCTCCCTGGGAAATGGGTGTGGACAATACAGGCAAGAACTGCTCAACTTAACAGGGCTGCCTCTGTGCGATGTAAACGCTTCTAAGGAGAGTGCAGTTTACAGTAAGGGAAGGCAGATCTCACAGAATTAAACCTACCAGAACTCTGGAAAACAATGGAAAATTATCAGTAACCGACCAAAGGAATACATGACAATTATAGATTCACAGCTATTAGTATTTAACATTACGGCATTAGATAGTTCAAAGGTGGCACTATAAAATTATGTATTATTAATATTTAACATTCATATGGTTCCATGTTTGTATTAATTTAAGCTTTACCTACAGGTACTAAAATGTACCTAATTCTAGCGCAGTGAATCCAGCCAAAAAGATACCCAGGAGATTTAGTTTGGGGATTAAACACAGCAAAGGGAACTGTGGACTTTATTTAACCACTCTCCTGGCGTAATTATCAAGTATAGCAGGTAATGGGGAAAATTAAAGTCAGTATCTAATGGGAGTTAAAAAAAAAAGAAAAGAAAAACACTGGCTTGCACGTACACCCCACAGCACCCTGAAAACTGTGTTCGTTTCAGATTTTATTCATTCACAAGGAACAATATGCCAACACTGGAATTTACCATTGGCTGTTGGGAAGGCCTTACGATATTTAGAATGTTCATGAGCAAAGGAGTGGCCAAAAGACTACTGTCAATGAGATGTTACCAACTCCTAATCTGATCTCTTCGGGCAGATTTTGTAATTTTCTTTTTAAGTATCACTCTGAAGAGTTCCTTCTAAGGTCAGGGTGCAGTAACCGGATAGACTGCTATATCCCCCCGCAGACGAGAGATCCTCTGTATGCAAAAGTCACCGCTCTGGAGTTATCAGCATACCAATGCCAACTTCGCATTTCAAGACTAAATGGGATCAAAGCCTATTTCTCCCTCTTCATTTAAATGTGGGTTCACAAAGAAGAGTAATGTTCACCATCTAGATAAAGAAGAAATGATCTTAAGTCCTATAAATCCCTTATCTATTTCCTTGCCAGCAGAAAGTATGACGAGACTGGCCATGGCAAGGCTGGCCTGCTAACAAGAGGCTCGTACCACATCCCTACAGACACGCAGCACAGTGTCTGTCCAAGGTCAGTAGGAGGACAAAAGTTGTTATGGGCATATGTATCGATCTGTAGAATGACCTGATCCATGCCTTCAGGGCTTGGTGGAGCTCCGACAGAGTCCTCCTGTAAACCACCAGACAGGCTACAAGGCAGCTAACCAATGAATTCACCTGGATGACACACCAGTGGGGCAATTTCAAACCTATTTAAAATAATTATGTTCTCGAAAAGCACAAGTGTGGTTTTACAGCGTGTAGAAGATGCTGCTTGTGATCTCAATACTCCACAGAGTAATCAAGAAGAGAAAGTCCCCCAAACAAAGGCAGCTGACGCCATTAGCCGTCAATAACACATATTGAAAACTACAATTACATCACAATTACATGCCCTGTTCTCCACTTAATTTCACGGTCTGTTCTCTAGCAGAAAGGAAACGACACCACTATGCTTCCTATTGCTGTTTGGTGGGGCGTAGAAAGAGACAGGCATCGAGTGTGTTATGTGAGATGTTGGGAGGCTCAGACTGGGGTCACATGGTTGTCTGCTGTGTGTGTGTTTGTGTGTGTGCATGGGGGGGGGGGGGGGCAATCAGAGTCACAAGCCTGATTTTACAGCAAAAGACTAGTCAGGGGAATTCACGTGCATGCACAGAAGGCCTGGCACGATGACTACTTTTGTTAGATGATATATTGTCCCTGAAATAATTGCAGTAAATTAAATTTTAAGACAATATTATGCCAATAATGAAATTACAATATAATAGCATGATAATGCAAGTACACCCTTTCAAAGAGCATTGATCTTTAAATTCATAGCAACTGGAATGTAAAAAAGGGAAAAATCCTAAATAAAATCACACAACCAAAAATTAGATAACACAGCCTGAGAGTTCAGTTTAACTAAAATTGGCGAAATATTAAACACTTTGTCAATTGTTAGGTCCTTTGCTAACAAAAGGTGCAAATCAACAATAAACTGGCTATGAGTTAGACATAAGTAACAACAATTTACCTTTAAAACACATTAACTTTTGTGGAGTCATACCAGATTTGGTGTAATAATGACAACTGGCACAGCACTGTAATGGTAACACCAAAGGACAGAGCAACAACTGCCTAACTTTACCGTGACATAATGAAAAAATAAGAATATTATCATATGATGAATAAAAAGCATGAGATTTATACTTATACATTGAAACAATTCATCCACTTCTGCAGTTCCGGTACCCAGTCAGAAATAAGTAAATGAAACCCCCAGAATTTTAGTTGCTTTGTTTTGCTTCAGTGTTTCAAAAACCAGACAATTACCGATATCCTCGTAACAGATATCAGGCAGCTCCCAGCCATTTTGCTTTTAAATATGTATGTGTCACATCTAGTGGCATCTGTTTTCTCTTTACATTGTCTGCTTTTATTTTGTTTTATATAACGTTATTTCACATCACAGTATACAGCGTACTGAATACGACTCGTCTGGCTAAACTGTACTTGACTGGCCATTGCCATGACTGACAGTGCACCAAGATGATGCGCAAGGCGACTGTGCAACACTATCACAACCCATCTAGTGCATCCCTAGGGGTCCAGACGTGTCCAGTCCTGCCCCTATGTAAGTGAAGGAGCATTCCGAGCTGCACCTGCGACACAGAGAGCAGACAAGAGGGAAGAAGCAGCTCTAGGCTAAGATGCTAGTGGCATTCATCCTTATGGTAAAAAAGACACGTGTGAGCACAATTTGGAATTACTGAGATCATGTCCATATAGTTGACAATGTAATAACTGTGACAGACCTAACGCACGCACACACACGCAGACTTGCGCACCTATCTAAATGGGGACCTTCATTTCTATGGGAAAAACCCTAATCCCAATCACAATGCCCTTAACCCCAACCCAGCCCTAACCTTAACCAAAAGTAACCAACCCAAATACAAGACTTTTGGCATTTTTAGTTTTTTGATTGCGTTCACAGATTTTTATAAAATTGAGGTTATCCAAATGGGGACCTGAAACGATGTCCCCAAATGTAGGGAAATTTCAGGTTTTACCACACTTTGGGGACATTTTGGTCCTCACATGTGATCTATGCAAACCCACCCACGTACACACAAAAGCCTGATCTTTGTTTTTAGTCCCTCTGGTGGCATGACGGGGGTTGGGTTAGACTGAGGTGTTTACAGCAAGGGAAGGAGATGTGCAGTGGAGATGTGCAGTACAGATCTGCAGCGGAGATGTGCAGTAATGGATGGATGAGGAGGTGCTGGGGGGAGACCGTGAACAAGCCAGTGAGGGAAACCGGAACGGGTCTTCTGATTAAAGCTAACAGTGGCTCCAACGTGCAGGGGTACCAGGGGGGTGCTAATCAGAAATGCAACGCCACCGGAGGCGCATCTGGAGTCCCACACTGAGGGCAACCCTGCTACTATGGCAGGAAGCACGAAACTGCACCCCAAAACTGATAAGCGCAAAGCAAAGTGATGTATCCTGCCGGCTAGGCCGGCTGAGCGTTACACGTCTCCTATGACCACAAAAGCCCACATCAAATTGTGTAAGAGCTCCAAAACACTCACAAAGCTCCCAACTGAACAATGGTGCCGTGAATATTTATAATGGAACGCCGTAACATGTGTTATCGATAACAAAAGCTCCACAAAGGAGTGCTATGTAGCATGAGACCACACAAAAGGAGATGATTCATAGTGAAATCTCAGGTCCAGCCTTGATCACAGTCCTACTTTAAGTCCCTGCGTGTCCCGGATTGGCCAAAATGTATGGTCCTGCAAAAGCGACTAAAATCCATGATGGAATTCTGTTCAAAACATTCAAGATAAGATTGATATCACACAGGAACTCATGTCCTAGTGGATGCAGCCGAGAATGTGGGACAAGAGCCAAGGCCCCACTTACAGACAGCTCAGTGAGATGGATTAATCCTGAAATCTTACAGAAAGTCACGCTGATCGATATGCCGGCCCTAAAGGCGGCAGCAGTATCTCATAATTACTGTATGCCAGGACGTTACTTTTTGAGTTTGTAACGAAACGGTGCACAGAATGTACTCAGTCAGACCACTGCACTGTCTATTATAGAATCTTTTTTACACCATTGTATAAATGTTATAAGGAACAATTCAGTTTGTAAATGAATCAATTAAAGGCAAAACAGGCAAACTCCTCAAAGGAAGACACACGTTTAACCTGTTAACCGCCCTGTGCCAGATATATCCGGCGTCATAGCGTTATTGCTGACGCCATACCGCCGGGTCTACCCGGCACATTTGCCTATGGTTATGTGAATACCTGGCATGTAGTATAACTGACGGCTTGGCATGGGTATTATTACTACAATGTATTTTGATGACTCTGGTTCTTTTGATGGAAATTTTTTTATAAACGTAAAACGTAAACTGACTACAAGTGAGGTTTTGCAGCTGATTTTAGACGATACTTCTGATAGCGATTTTCTGAGGAAGAGTTTAGTGACAGTGATGACCAGCAACGTGCGCTGCATGGCACCGGGAATCGGATGATGGCGATGATCCAGGACTTTGTGCAGTTCCCTGCTTTGGTCTGTGGCACAGCAAACTCAAGTACTGGGAATATAACTGCAATCGACTGAACTACTTCAATAGCTTTTGACTGCTGACAATAGCTTTATAATGGACATTATATCCAGAAGCCTGAAATAACGTACATTTTTGTGTTTTATTATGCTTTTGCCTGTTTTTATAATTTGCCCAACATTTACTGGTGAATACTGCTTGGATAAATATAAAACATTAAAAAAAAATAATAAAATGTATTGAGATTTTGCCCAGTGTGGGGAATATTTAAGGTGTCGCCGGTTAAAGGGTTAAAAGCAGAAAGAACCCACAGTAAGGCTGTGCATGCGCCCCCCGGCGGCTTAAATGATGCGCAGAGGCAGAGAGGCATGCGGACACACTGCACATATGGGTGGCCGTCGGGGACGTGCAACGCCGCTCAGTAGGACAGATCAAAGTGGGCCACCAGCACCTTAGCTGCCTCGCCCGTGGCGACCCATTACAGACACGGGCGCCGTACCACACCTCCCGAGTGCCTCCCCAGCACCCCGCCAGCACCCGCGGGGACCTACTAAACCCATCGAGAGAGAGAGTGAAAATGGAGAAATGATCCTCAACGCGTACCGAGGCGACAGCGAGAACAGCATCGTCAAGCAAACAGAAGGATGTCAGGATGCAATTGGTCGCTTCAGCTGTGTAACCACTCTTTGGTCCCGCCCCCTCATCACCAGACCGCAGCCAGCCTCTGCCCCAAGCCGGGCTCGTACCCACAGCCGTTCCCATTAATTGATTACCATGCCCAACACGAGCAGGCTCACCTAAGCCACCCCGCCCCCCCGATGAGTCACATGGCTCTCCGGGTTCATTTCAGGAGCACTCCAGCCTGCCGACAAAAGAGGAACATTTGGCGGGGGAGAATTCATCATCAGGTATCTGGAGGTTTTCTTAATAGAAAAGGAGACTCCCGCCGTGCGGGCCGACTCCTTCGGCAGGGGCGCGCAGGGCCGGCAGCGGCTGGGGGGTGGGGTGCACACGTCGTTAGCGTAATTGCACTCAGCGCAGGCCATGCAATGCGTTGCATATATCCGTGCGAATAACGAGGCGACCTTTTGCGTCGTGGCACCGCGCGTCTGGCATACATGCGCCTGCAAGAGGCGCCGTTTCATTACTGCCCCCCTCGCCACCCCATGCCGCCGCTCACGCCGGGGGAGGGGACTTCATTACCTCGGCTAAATCAGAATTAGCTCCTCCGTTCAGATAGGGGACCTCATTACGGAAACCGCACTCATCCAGGAGAGATGTGTGAGGCGGCAATGTGAGCTACGTATGGGAGGGGGCCGCACCTTCCTGAAACTATTACTGTTGCCCGGCCAGAATCACACAGCACATTTTTATTAGTTCTGCATGTTAAGATTTTCTGGTATTATGCATAAATGCTGTGTCTTGATATGACTATAAATCCCCATTTCTGTTTATTAAACTTCAATGTTAAGCCAAACCTGTGGTTCTCTCATACTGCCAATCACCACCTGCTTTTTTCCAATGGGAGCCAGTAGCTTTAATGCAACTGGAGTCAGCCGAGACAGTCAGTGAGCGATGGCGCAGGGTAGCCCCGCCCACTGCAAGTCTCCCATTACTTAGATGGTGGGTGGTGTGTGCTGCAGGTTCCAGGAACCAGGTGTCCTACACAGCTCCGGGGGACACGGCAAGGCGTCCAACTGTCCCTCACTTCCTCCTTTGCTCTGGACAAAAGAATCTCAACAATGCCAAATGCCAAAAAAGGATCCTATCAGCCGAGGGCCCCTGCTCTGCAATAGCAGCCGGGAAGGGGCACTAGGGCGGTCCGGAGTTACTGCAGGGAAGCAAGGGGCTTTCCGCGGGAGTCAGGCCAGGAAAGATGGACAGCAAAACGGAACCCCCTGTGACCCAGACCGCAGCACCCACGCATGGCCGACAGCCGCCAATACGATCTGCGGAAACAAAGGTCACCGTCTGCTAGTCACTTGCCGAAAGACTGCGTGTCTATTATTTTGGTGTTGCAGTTCCACAGGAAAACTGATACTTTCCTGTGCAGAATTATTAAGCAAATTATTATTGCTATTAAAATGGGATGAAAAAGGACCTTACACAGAGCAGAAAAAACACAAAATAGTAAAGTGCCAATCAGAGGGATAGAAAACAATTGAAATTGCTAAACCTTTAAAACATGATTACACCATATTATACCAATTCAGTATTTTGTGGCCAACAGAGCACATATGAAGCATGTAGAGAGGAAGAGACTTTAGAATCAAGTGCCACCATTTTTCAAAATGGCTAAGGTCACAAAGGCTGAAACATGACCCCCACTGAATAAGGCACACAAGCTAAAACATGACAGACGGGTATGAACATGTCTCAAGACTAATGTTACAAATGTTTTGTGGACAGACGAGATGAGAGTGGTTCTTGATGAAGCAGGTGGATGGGTCGGTGGTTGGACACCTTCTTCAAGCGCCAACAAGGTGGTGGAGGAGGGATGTTGTTGGCTGCAGTTATCAGTGACGACCTTGTTGCACCTTTCAGACTTCCAGGTGGTATAAAAATTAACCACAAGATCTACTGGGGCAGTGATGACCTAATGGTTAGGAAAGCATGCTTGTGATTAGAAGGTTACTAGTTTGAATCCGTCACCAGCAAGGCACCAATGAGGTACCCTGAGCAAGATACCACCCTACACTCTCCTCCCTGGGCCCTAAATAATAGCTGCCCACTGCTATGTCACAATATCACATATAGGTTAAATGCAGAGGACACATTTTGTTGTTGTGCGCTGTCAACAATGACAATCACTTCCACTTCAACCAATTTCTAGAAGGTACCTTCTTCAAACAGTGCCACAGGAAGCAGATTTCATGATGATATTCAAGCAGGACCATGCAAAAAAGTATTCCATAGATTGGCCAAGTAAGGCTTGAAAAGTGACAATTATGACCTGCCCCCATCATCTCCTGACTTAACCCCCATTGAGATCTACTGGGCCTTACTGAAGTATGAGAATCACCAAGGTAGTAAGTAGTACACTCCTCAGAGTAACGTCTGAGAGGCAGTCCTAGCTGCCCCAACTTAAATAGGACATGATCATATCAAAAACTTGACTGGTTCAATGGACAACAGGTTCATGCTGGTCACTGAGAAGAAAGGTGGCTATATAGGACACTAAACCTGGTAAAATTGGCTGTATAGAATGACTGATAGTTTGTTACTCCTTACATAGACTGAACGGCTAAAACTGTTTTTCATTTCTATAGGTTAATGAAGAGAGAAAATCCACTTAGTTTTGATTTCCTAATAATTGTGCACACTGATAAAGTGCTTTTCTTTTATATTTGTTTGTGAAGATCTAATGTAACACTTTCTCTCTAAATAACTTGGAGCAAAAGAGAACTTATGAATTCATTTCTATAAGTCTGTCCACCCTTTGGTAAAAATTATCATATATACACAATATATACAGCAGGAGTGGGTTACAGACTAAACCATCACGCCACACTTCTGTGTCAGGAAAACGGGAAAAGTCCAGCAAGAAACTTCAGGCAGGACCCCTCGTGTGATTGTCTAATTATCTGACAGGGACCCACTCCCCACCAGTGGCCACTCTCCCGATTCAAAGCTTCACCAATGGCATCTCGGAAACAAGCTACCATGATGTTGACAGATCATTCAGAGCAAAGCGACGACTCGACAGACTCTACAGTCTGACGTTCATGCTTTCAGCTTCGAAAAGCATCGGTTCACGCCTCTTAGCCGTCCCCACTTAAACAACGCTGCCAACAGCCGGATTTTAGGTGAATGAAAAGGCAAGCAAAATGAAGAGGTTATAGAGGCGAGAAACGGCATGTCTTAAACAGCGGCAGATTCTCCTGTACATTTTGGGTCATCCATGTACATTTTCATGGGGTCAGTGGTCACCCATGGCCCAGACTCGACTGCCATCTTCACCTCTAAGCACAGAGGCAGTGGAAATCAAGGCTCTTGGCTGTCCCGTGAAGCCAAGAGAGTGCTGGGGTGAATTAATGCAAGTGCTGATGAATGAGCCAGCCGCACAGTCCCTCCTGGGGGGAGCTGTCAGTTGCTCAGCCTCCAGGGATGGCTGCCCCTGCCTCCCCATACCACTCTGAAGCAAGTGATAAACCAGGTTCGAAACAAGCACTTAACCTGGGCGGGGCCACCCACACTGGAGAGACACTACTTCAGGTCAGACTGGCGTTATCAGAGCACCAAGGTAATTGAATCGGATGCCCGCTTGTCTTACTCAAGATTGTGGGGGTCCAAAGCCTATCCTAGAAGCTATAGCTGCAAGGCAGGAAACAACCCAAGAAGCCATCACAGAGAGCACGCAGCACTCAGACACACAATTCACAATTCACCAGCTTTTGGACTGTGGGGGGAAAGCAGAGTACCCAAAGGAAACCTCAGCCGGGGGGAGAGCATGCAAACTCCTCACATGGAGTCTTGGCAGAGACTCGAACCCCAGTCCCAGAGGTGCAAGGCAACAGTGCCAACCACTGCCTCACCACACCACCTGGTTCGCAACAGTAACTGGGATCCATGAAGCATGCGACGATGGCCATGCCGAGCACTGATGCACACTATGACGTCAAGTTGTCCTGCCGCAGGAACCCTCTGGAACCTCAGGTGGCTGAAAGCTCACAAGATAAAAATGGAGTCAGACTCAGTGCCCTTGATGCCGCCCACATTAACCTTGAGGATTCAACCCTCCCTCAGCGGGGCAGTGAGACTGGCCACACCCCGCTGCTTGTGGTTCCACCCTCCCAATCTGCCCCATCATAACACCTCCTTCCAGCCATTAATCCTAATGATCTACAGTCACTCCGGCACCTTGAAGGGTGGGGGGGGGGCTTTGCCGAACTAGCTATGTCACCACAAGAAGCTGCTGCGATGCTAATCTCCTAGATAAACTGGAAAGGGAGAGGCAACTTCATTTAACCTTAAGACACCTGTCCTAAATGTCCAAAAATTTTGCCGGCAGCCAGGGAAAAGGCAGATGCACAAACGGAAAGCCTGATCCGTTTCCCCGGAAGGCACCAAAGCAGGAACACGAAAGACGGGCTGACGTGCAGAGAGCTGGGGGGAGACACAACTCCGCTCAGAACGCAACATTTTTATCAGCCGGGGGAGAGCGTGCCCTCGCTGATAATCAAAGACCGGGAGGAAGGAGCTTAGAGCAGGTGTGGAAGCAAACACTGTCATCAGGCCCGGCAGGCTGGGGGGGCACCAACGCTACCGGCCTTAAAAATGTCAGCAAAAAAGAGGTCCGTGTAGTGGCACAAAAACTGGAACTTGGAGTAAAATCTAAGAAAAAAGAAAAAAAAAAGATTACATCTGAGCAGAAAGGGGACAGAGCAGTAAAAGAGAGGGGGAAGGGAAAGACTGGGGGAAAACGATAAAGTACACAGAGCTTTCCGAGGCTTTCCAGTGCTTCCTGACGAAGGCTGTGGACTAAGGGCTTGTGGCACACGGTCCAGTTTTTTTTTCCCCAGGAACAGAAAGGAGCTCCAGGGCTCCAGCAGTCGGAGCCGGTCTCTCTGCAGCTCCATTTCCTCTCCCCAGGCTTCCTGCGTTAACCCAGTGATTAAGTGCCCTGCTTTAAGAGCAATTCACCTGCCTGCGCGCGTCCCAGTGGCCCCGCTCCCCTGGGAAACAAGGCGGAGGATAGAAGAGTTCCACATATGGCAGAGCGGAGCTGTCTCCGGCGTCTGCTCTGGGGAGCGCCGGAGCCCGAAAGCCCCAGCTGGTGCTTGGGCAGCCGTCTGCTTTACGGCACCTCGGCGCCTGCTCCCTCACGGGCCGCCATTTCAGAGCCCCGCTCCCCGTGTCACGGGCGTGCATGTGTGTGTGCCCGTGTGTGCACGTGTGTGTCCCGCCGAACATTTGGCAGCAGGCTGCCCGGTTAATCAAATCTCTCCATCTGGTGCCTCCCCCGCGGGACGGGAAAGGTGCGCTCCGTGCCCGGGTCCACAGCCCGTATTTGGGACGGCGGGGCTGCCTCCCGCCCGCACACGAGCCCGGCCCGGCAGGGGCACGGGGGGGTCAGATGTGTTTCGTTTTTCCCTTTAACCATTCCGGAGGAGGCGAGACGAGGTGAGCCAGCTGCGAGACAGCAGCCGGCCGGGGGCTGGGAGGACGCCGGAAAGGTGGGAGGCCCCACCCACACAGAAACCAGGCCGCTGGCTGGCGTCTCCGGATCACGGGGCTTAGGGAAGCTGAAGATTGGCTCCTAGCATCGTTACCGCGGGAGTGACGAAATGCTCGAATCCCAACCCGGGATTACAGGTCTGACCAATGTTGGACCCCATTTCCCTCACTATATATCAGACAGCCCCCATTTCCAAAACAAAACAGCAAGTTTCAGGTTTGATGGCATTATGGCCACTCAGCCTGTAATAAACGAACAACACAGCTAGACAGAACCTGACCATTCCCATGTTAAGCACCCTCGGAACGTCATTAGGGTGCCGCTGCTGTCCCACCCACAGGATATTCAACACATGATCTTCTGGTCCAGTTTTCAGTTCTAAAACTAAGGCTTACTTAACATCTTATTTAACAGTCTATTAAAACATGCCTTCCCTGGGCTCAGTCTTACAGTGACGTCACACTGGTCTAGAGGGATTTCATCTCCCTGAAAGTGTCTCTCTCTCGCTCCCTCTCTCATCTCTCCAAAGGCTCCAAAGTGCAGCATCGTGTTCCAGTAATTTGGACAAAGTAACAAGAGAGAAAGAGGAAAGAAAAAAAAAATCAATGTTTCTTTTACAGACCCTCTATGAATTGATGAGACGTTTCTTCTGGGAATTATAAACACTCTAAGAAGGTTCTGGCCTCCGATGACATTAATGAGAGCGATGACATTGTGCTTAAGGTCATCCCGAGTTAGGTTTGGTTTTCAAAGAGTTTTAAAGGAGGTTGCACAAAAAGGAAATGAATACCGTATCAATAAGCTATTGGTATTTTGATAATGTGGAAAAAAATTTGATAAGGTGTCAAAAAATCCTACATATGATCATCTAATATCGCCCTGCATTTCCCACAACTGGAACCATTAGTGCCGAGATAATGGATTTGCTAGGGATTGGGAACGAGACTTTACCAATGTCATAGTGACAACCAGCACTCTCATGAAAGGCCTGCAGGCCAGGGCCAAGCTTAGGGATGGACAAATTTAAAGAGACCACACCGCACCAATACGGCGTCGACTAACGTGACTAATCACCCACTGGTTTTCTGGAAAATACCCACACGAGCAAACAAATCCCAAAGAAATCATAAAGAGGATTACTCTAGTACCATCAGGCCATCTGGTGTCATAAACACGGACCATGTAAGGTAAACATGCCATGTAATCCCGACACTCCGGGACGGACACATAGCTTCCGGGCTCTAGTCGGGCTACCGTCACCCCCGGAGAAGAGCCGAAAAGCAGCAGGAGAATTCCAGGCACAAACCTGCCAGTAATCCCAGGTCATGACACAGGAAGTGATTTTAGCATCGCCTGCGAAGGCCGACGGCGAGAAGTGGCGTCTCAACCGGAGGGAGAGGGAGTAGTAGAAACACTCCACCTGCTACCAGTGTGGACCTGCCATGGGGCCCACCCCTATCCAGAGGGGGCAGATACGGGGGGCACAGAATGCCGGTTTGGCGCGGGTCTAAACGAGAAGAGAGTGGCACGGGCATCAGGGAGGGAAAAAAAAGCAGAGAAATCGGTGAAATCTCCCTATACCCCTGGAGATCTCCTGTGATGCGGCGCATTCATCATCCAGCCTGCGATATCAGAGGTACCTCCTCCGCTTGGAGCCCAACTCGCTCCTGCTTTAATTACTCTCATGGCTGAAATGCTGATGAAGGTGGCAGGGGGGGGGCTCATACCACAGCCTCCACTAGGGGCTGCCTGTATGACACACGGGGTGGGGAGGTGGGGGGCACTGCAGTGCCATGCAGCTGCACACCCGCCCAGCCAGCCCGCCAGTAGTGAGCCTTTGTGCACATTATGGGGAAACATGCATGCGCATCGTACACGCATGTGCATTTGCTTTTTTGGTCGCTATATATTTGTGCGTCAGAGGACTGGCGTAGGGGAACTTCCGGAGTGTGGCTCCTGAGTCCCCAGACGAGCTGCACAGGCCCACACCCCCACCCCCCCACATCTGTTCCCCAGCTGAGGGCCCCCCTGTGAACTTCCCGGGCTAACCCCACCCCCCCCGCACGCTCCAGTGGTGTTCCGCACGAACGGCACTCACCCTCCAAACCAACAGAGGCCAAAAAAAGAGACTTTCTGGACGACTTTCTCAATCCGAAGTAAAATAAACTGAGTAAGACAGAAGGAATGTGATGACATAACACCAGTAAAGAGGAATGTGAAAAACAGCAAGGATCTCAGCTCCCCTGCCACGTCACATCGCACGAGAATGTCGAACAAACATGCACAAGGCACAGATTCGGAGTTTTACTTTGCTCCGCCCTGAGATTAGTATCTTAAAACAGACTTTAATTAGTCAATAATAAACACTGACATGTGCCATCTGCATGGAAAGCGAACCGGGTAACTCACTGATCTGAAAAACTTACATGGCTGACTGCAAATCAGTGCTGTTTACACTCAGCTGTAAAACGTGGCGCCAGGGGACTTTGTCGGAAAGTGCTGACCAACGTGCTGCCGGTCACAGGTCATAGACATGCTGTCCGGGTGCCGAGGAAGTCGACACCGTCAGGCAAATGCCGACCCAGAGGAAACAGTGTCTTCTTGGTCACAGCTCACAGACCCAACAGACCAACGCGTGAACACACCCAGAATGCGTGACACAACATTACTAAACACACATTGGGGCAGTATAATCACACAGAATGTAGTGACAGGAAACACGGCAGCGGCAACAATATTCAAGGGCCATGCCGAATGGGCTTCTATTCACTGATGCTCCTTTTCCTTTATAAGAGGTAATCCAGTAGCCCAGCTCTAGGAAGGATTATTTGGGAATGTGTTATAATTAACAGTAAGATCTAATTCAAAAAAAGGACAGCAAGTGTTAACATAATTTCAGCATGTGAAATTTTACCATATTATAATCTTAAAATGCTTTTTAACAAGATTAACAAGATTTTAATTACAAAAATAACAGCATATTACAAATGCAATATAAATCCTTAATGTAGATTCATAAGAAAACACTGACAGTAAAATTTGAATTGTCATGATTATAAATTGATATTTTTTCCCACTTGTATATACACTGACTGGCTTGTGTGCATGCACACATACAGACACACACACACACACACACATAGCCACCCCCTTGGCCCAGTGTCAGTGCCACAGGTTCTGCGATTCCAGAAGGCAGCAGCCTCCTGCCAGCAGGGGGCTGGGGAGGAGGGCAGCCATTGCAGGAGTGCCCGGTGTGGAGGCGGGGCACCAGCAGGAGTGACCCTGGCTTGGCCCTGCGAGGACCCACAGGCAGCAGGAGACTGCCCGGCCAGAAGCCCGTTTGGCACGACCCTTGCCTGACTGATGAGCCACAACTTGGGCCGTAATGAGCTTTTAGGTTGGAAATGCTGGACACATTAATATTTCTTGATGATAATCATTATGTTTTAAGCACCTTTCCCAAAGTAGATGGGCTAGGGGGAATAGCAGATATGTTCAACTGAAGAAAACATCACTTTGGATTAACTGGCCAAAAAGCCGAAACATGCTGGAATTTAAAAGGTACTATGACAATATTTAAGCATATTTAAGTTGGTTTGCTGTAGAAAATGCCAGATTGTTTTAGGTTTTTCAGCTTAATATCATGGTGCACGGTTGGAAGACGACTGAAAGGCTTTATCTCATCTCATTTCAGCTGAAGGCTTGGCGGGATCTGACGGCCAGTCTCACTCTAAGACACAAAGTCAAGGTGCGAGAGGTCACGTTTTTCAGGCAAAAGATTGTCATTTCACATGATCTTCTTACACTTCTTTTACTGCCAACGCTCCACAATTTCCACAGCGGTGACATGCAGAAACACATTCAGATCTTTCCACATAAATACAATTAAGCAATAAGGACTATAGTCAAAAATTTGCATAGATCAGCTCTAACTACATAACTAGAAGGCCTTTTATTACCTCGCAAGCTAGACGTTAAAAAGGCCTCCTCCCCCAACACTTCCATTAATATTACTTAAGAGAAAACCATTTTCATACAGATGAATAAAACATTTATTCACAAACTCCCAGAGAGATTAATGTTTGCCGAAGTGACACAGTCTTGTCTCGTCCCACATGCTGGGACTTTAAAATCTAAAAGCCTGGAGGCTAAACACCTTCAGATCGACCATAATGGCTGCAACGCACACTTCTTGTAAGCGTTTCACTTAGAAGCGTTGGTCGGATCACTTCCACCGTGTCCCTGGCGCTCCACTATTGAGTTCTGACCCCAAATACACTCTGTCGAAGCAACCAAAATGGAAGACTAACCCCCCGCACCTGTAATTCATTAGAGGTCCACAACATTCCATCACCGATCAAGCAAAAGGCACTATAAAATGCCTACCAGAGAGGCATTCTTTTCTCCTGTGGTGATTACACTAATTACTCATATAGTTGTTTTTAAATTTTATTTAATTCTATAAATTTAATTATTATTTTATTTTTATTCCCGCAAGTTTTTTTCTTCAACTACAGTTTTACACCTAGAAGCTCCGTTCTACCTCTCAAATGTTCTACCATTACGGAGAAGTGTGTTTCTATTCCTCTTTCTGGAAAGTCAAACTATCCCTTTTGTAGGCCAAGTGTTAGCATCCACATAATTGCACAGATTACGGTATGCAATGGTTGAATGATGCTGCAGGTATAATCACATTGCAGAAATTCTTATTCACATTCATACTCCTGTCTTGTTTTTTCCTGAAACTGCTGGTCCACAGATGTAGATGCACAGATTTAAACCCACAAATATTTGAGTCCTCTTTCTGGACTGCCATGGAAACCACTGGCCCAAGTACACAGACAAAACATGCAAAATCCCTGTAAGTGAGTTAGGCACACCTGATGTTTACAAACTCTATTAAATATCTATTATTCTGTGTGCCACATCTGCTGGCATTTGTATAGAGGATGGCTACATAGCTTGTGGGCAGGGGAGCATGGCACCGTTACTGGTCTGTGAGCCCTCCGATTTGGACGGGAGTTTTACTAATGTCATGCAGACAGAGCTTAGAAGAAAAAAATAATCCCAGACTGGTCAATGGCAAGATTTACACTTGTAAAAAAAAAAAAATAAAAAACATGAGCTACCACAGTGTCAGAATGAAGAGGAAGAGCTGTCAATCTGGCCAATCGATTGGACACCGCAGCAGCCCTACGAGTGCACCTGCCGCTCATACAGATGGGGGGGGGGCACGATGCTCCTACCACATTTGTTACTTAGCTGCCTGACATCACCAAACAACAAAGACCAGGGGAGGCACCACAGCTCCATATTTAAATAACATTCTCCATCAAAATAATCCACATCATCTGCTAAGTACGTCAATATTAAATACAATATTGTTGTCCAATGAGTTTTCCTGAATAGGATTACAGCGTGTGGTTTCCTTTTTTAAATCAGCAGTAGTAATTCGAATGTGATTATAAATAAAATACTTATATCGTTGCATACATACAACACACAGAAGTAATATTTGTTTTCTGCAGCATTTATACTTACAGTCCATTAAAAAGGAGCAAATTAGACCATACTACTGTTATAACGGATGACATGAATGGCTCAGTGTGCAGAAAGAGCAACGTAAAACTGTCTCCCCAGATCCATGACACCTGCCGTGGATTCTGAGCCGCCCCGAAAAAATAAATAATCCTAAAAGGACGAACAGCAAACCGGACAGATCCGATCAGCCCGAACCCGGCAGGTACCAGGTCATGAGGCGGACAAAGTAGGTCGACCTCAGAGAACCCAGGAACTGCACCTAGGAGGCTTCCACATGTCTGGCTGCTTAGCAACAAAGCAGGTCATGTGATGAACCTCCCCCCCGATAACGCTTAGCGGCAAGACGATGCAGGGAGGGACTGGGGGCACGCCAGGCGAGCCTTATCATCCAGATTCAGGAGGGTCAATGGGACATGGGAAATGCGTGTGCCTGCAGTGGCATGAATAAAACATGGGAACACACGGGTGATCGGGGGGTGGCCTCCTCACCGTTTCCGGGGAGACGTGCGTGATCGTGAGAGATGCAGCATACATCCAAAACAATGTCATCGTATTCGCTCACCGCCCACAAGTCATCTGAACATTTTCTTAAAAAAGGCGATATTCTATTGTTTTTTGTGACAAGAACTATTCTCTGATTCACCGAAGAAGCCTTCCGCTCCTGTAGCGGATGGATTATGTAAGAGACAAGCATATAATTGAGACAGAAACACAACCAAACCCAAGAAAAAGCAGAAACCAAAGTCTAGAGTAAGTTAATTTCTTTCTGAAATTCAAGCGCCCCTGGGGTATATTAGAGAAATTGAGATATAATGAGCATTAAGGTCGAGCTAATTGCTAATGACCAATGACACACACGACTGGGCATGAGGGGCTGTACTTTACTGGATCTAAACGTCAGCAGGTGCAGAACGAAGGAAGGGACAAACACAGCCCCCCGAGCCAGACAGAAAGCCTCCTAAGAGCCCATTACGGCACTGTGGGGAGGTACAGACGTAGGTGTAGGAGCTGGTTAGCAACCTTTCACTTTAATTTGGGTACCGGCTTAAACCACTGGCTCTGGTGGACCTTCTATAGGGGTGAATGAGGGGGTTGCCACTCGTTGCCGAATCATCAGTCTCGTACTTTAACGCTCCATGGAGGTTGTCCCGGGGAACTTGCTGGGGACCACCATCCCAGGCATCTCCAGCTAGCTATGGCAACAGACTACATGCCAGTTGATGGGGTTTTTTGTAATATGGATCATGAGGCAGGAGAGAGAGAGAGAGAGAGAGAGAGAATACAAGAGGAAGGGGTGAGGCATGACACTTGCCCAGGTTCCAGCTCCAGCAGGGCCCACGCCGCTGCCCCCCCACGGTGCCACCAGCTGTACAGCGAATTTGCATCCCTCCAACCGAGGCCTAGCGGGCTGCGGGCTCCGTCCTGCGACACGGAGGGAACCTCGCAGGGTTGGCAGGCGACCGTGCTTGTCACCGGCCCAACTGGTAGAGGTGACTCGGACCAACTCACAGCCATCTCTGTGCTTGGGGGGGGGGGGGG
>JAODKL010000081.1:4951386-4979899 GCA_026780765.1 Petrocephalus schoutedeni | reverse complement strand
CCCGCCCATCGCCGTCCCACCATCTCCCCCCAGACGAGTGTGACTCAGGCCAACCCGGTGCTGTCCCCTGGCCCGTGCAGGAGGAACCACAGCTGGTGCCAAACTGCTTTAAAAAAACGGCAGCCAGTCTGTTCACAAATGACCATGTGGCTCAGGACTTCAGGCCTGGAAAGGCCTGATCGTACTGAGGAGCCTCCATAACCCATTTTAACATTTTAACAGCCAGCTCCTCTCACACAACGACCTAGTACATCCTTATACATGTAAAACATCTTAGGTCCAACACAAAACCAGAATGTGACATTATTCATCTCATCAGGTCCATCATGGGTCCACACATGAAATCCCATCCCAGCCCCATAAGTGAGGATGACACCAGTTGTGGTTTAGTGGGCTAAGCCACTGTGCCTATCATCAGAAGGTTGCCGGTTCGAGCCCTGACCTCAGCAGAATAGTCACATGTCCCTGGGCCTTTGAACAAGGCCTTTAACCCCCAGCTCTAGGGGTGCTGCATGATGACTAGCCTAAGCTTGCTCTCACCTGGGTATGTATCTGTGTGTCTCATGGAAAGCAAGATGAGGTTGCTGAAAAGAAATATGAAACAAGTATCTGTACTTATGTGAATCATTTTATCTCTGTTTAGTACTGTGCAGAGTAAGCATTATATAAAGAAAAGTAATTGGACACTTTCTTGGGAAATTAAGTTGGGGTTTCTTGGTCCTCAGGGGACCCCCAGACAGTCCATGGTTTTGCTCCCACCCAGCTCCAGTCCACATTTTTGCTGTATCCCGGCTCTCTACAAGGAGCTGGGAGGGAGCAAAAACATGGACTGTCAGGGGGGGGTCCCTGAGGACTGAGTTGAGACACACTGAATTAAGCAACTACATTTAAGCTATGTGAAGCTATGCTACCCTGCCTTCCAGATGGTTCCTCAAACCTTACGCATGAAAATTACCCACAGGAACAACAGAAGAAAATTGGGGGGTGGGGGGAATTGATTTAATCAAATGGGTACACCCGGAGTGAGATTGCGCTAACCGCTGGCCCCGGCCCTTTAATTGAAAGCGCTGTGGGACAGAGCAGGCGACAGAACCAGGGGTTCGGGCTGCTGTGAACGACAGGTGCAGTGACGCCCCCCCGCCCCCCCCCCCCCCCCCCACGAATTTAATACCCGCTTGAGTTCACAATGAGATCTACAGTGACGGCAAGTAAATAAGTTAAATCGCACAGCGTACCCTCACAAAAGATCTCTGACATGCACGTTAAATCCAATACCATCACCATCAGTTCGTAAACACATGCGATCAAGTGAATTTGCTGTTGAGTCTGCACTCTGCGATGACCCGAATATTGTCCAGGGTGTCCCCAACGCCATGTACTGTGATTCCTGGGCTCATTGCAAGTTCACTGGATGAACGAATGAATCATAAAACGGTGCCACACTGGATTAGACTACCTTCAACACTGTCATTGCACAAAATGACAACAAGATGCAGTGCGGCATCTAATCTCAAAGTGTAAATATTGCAAAAGTACATATACTTATATATGGTGTGGTATAAATTCTGGGTACAAGTTCTGTACAGCGTATTAAAAACAGTACATCTAAATTAATTTGAAGTGGAGAGGGGCTCCACAGGACCAAGGAATGTTCGGTAACACCTGCGGTGTTTCAGTGCTGGTTGGTGCACTCCCTGCCCCCCCCCCCACTCTTACAGATAACATGGTACAGGCCACGGGCCAGGGAGAGAGAGACGGCTGCTCCTCTGTCCGAGCAGCTGCCGGGGCGGCAGGGTGGCATCAGTCACCGTGGCATCCCCGGCAACACATCTCCCAGCATCCCCCACACCGGCAGCGCCCACGCGGGCGCCTGCGGCTCCGGACAGCTGCCGCAGCTGACCGCCAGGCCGGGGTGTGAAACGTCCAAATTAAGACGTGCCACGTCAAGGTTGTTGCCGCACAGAATACGCGGTGGCAGACGACCTTGGCGGCGGATCGGTGGAAACCGTCATCTTTGCCGTCTGAGGTCCCAGACGGCTTCCTTACCCCCGCTGAGAGAGCAGCGAACACTGACGCTGCTTCTTGCCGGTGTCTTCGGGTATTCTGTTTGCGCTAGAGTCGACTCCAGTTTCAGGGAGCCCCCCCCCCCACCCCGCGAGAGGCCGTCTGTACAAAGTAACGCAGCTCGGAGTCGCCGACATGCAGAGGGAATCCTGCATGCCAAAGTCACACAAAAATATCAATGGGAGTTTTCCCACTCATGTCATACAAATACAAAGCTCCCAGGCTTAGACAGTGCACACTGTCAAGCTCGTGCAGTGGGCTGTCTGTCCTGCATGCCAGTCCTAGGAGACGAGTTTCCTCTTCTCCAAACACATCAATAACAACATTGAACAGGCGGGGGGGGGGGACCGTCACACGGGAAGGAGAGCGTCACGAAATGTTCACCACTGTGATTGGATAATAACGCTTGTTGACTGCAGCAACTTGTGGTGGAATGACAGCACTCAGAAATGTGTTACTGCAGAACACCAAGTGGGAGACAGGTGGTGCTGTTAAGAGTCCAGAGTACTGGCCACACTCACAGCTTGGCAATGTGAGGCGCTGCTGGCCTGGTAGTGTGGGTCACATGACCAGTCCTGGTCATCCCCCACAGCCGTCACCAGTGCATGCCCAAAATGGCTGCCTCTCCAATGAACATCACACACAGCACCAACACATCATTCTCAGATACAACAGAAACTTCTGGCAAGTTACAAAAATGCTCTGGAAAATGGTAAACATTGGTAAATGTTTACAGTAATGATTTTCTATAATTAAAAACACACAACTTGTCGTTTTAGCACATAAACATTTTTATTCCTAAGCTCCAATTGGGGTAAACTGACATTTATATTGACAGTTTTCAAGACATTCCACTACAATGGAAAATTCAGTCAGTGTCTTCCACTGTTTTAACTCAACAAATTCATAAAAAGCGGGAAGGCTTCTGCTCTGCAGTAACCCAAGGAAAGATCCAGAACTACACCCAAGCCGATATGCCAGTGGGCATAAGGCACATGTGCACAGAAACAGGCCCGGTGCTGTGTGCCATGCGCACTGCCAGTTTAATATCGCTGACATTCTGAGCGGGGGGGCAGGTGGCGGCAGAAGCTTCACAGGCAGTTGACCAGGTCAGACGTAAGCGTGCAAACAGGACGGCCCCGCAGGATGGGGGGGCGGGAACTTGGCTGGCTGCACGACCCCTGGGGACTACCGGGAGAGAGCACTGTGTCCTCCAGCAAAAGGCAGAGAGGCCCTCCACCCCCCAATCCAAAGTTCGCTCTGGACCACATGGGGGGCTGCTGACGAAATCCAGCTGGTGAAATCCGGGCCCACTAAGAGTCTGACCATACTTCTCACAGATACCTTTATTGCATACGATATCTACTGACGTTACAAGAGAACTATTCACATTTTTAATGTCCTACTTTATATTTCGACTATAAAAATTCCCGAAGCAGTGCCGTTTCAGTATTAGTGCCACATTTTTTCGGGGGGAGAAAAGTGAGGACAAACAGAGCACAACGGCAAAGGCGGGTGTGCAGCAATATGACTTTAGCATCCAGCGTCCTCAAGACGCTAAAGCTAGCATATCAGCTTAGTGACGCATAGCTGAGGATGCTAAAACTAGCGGACCGGCAGTCTGGGCTTCTCGAAATGCTAAAGCTAGCAAATTAGCATTGTGACACATAGCTGAAGACACTAAAGCTAGCATACCAGCACTGTGAAACATGCTAAAGCTAACTCACGAGCATAGTCGAAGACGCTAATGCTACTGCACCAGTACCATGTAGCGCAGCCGAAGGCTAGCGCACGTACATCCTGTGTAGCTGAAGACACTAATGCTAGCTTACGAGCATTCGGAAGCACAAATGAAGACATTAACACAACTTTCGCCGGATCCTGACCTACCAGCCCTCACCTCACGAATCTTGTTTCGTTCACCATGAAAATGTTGCCATCTGCTCCCCCATAGGGCCGCCTCGCTACTCTTGGAGGGGAGTCGGCGGTGGATTTCCAAGCAGCAACATCCCTGTCTGAAAGGTCAAGACGTGCATTCTACGTTGGCCTCAATCTCTGACACCTGGCTAAGATGGATCAGCGACTCGGCAGTATTCATAAATAATTGGGGGGCACGATGCGCGGACTCTAGCTACCCCATGCCACCTGAACCACACGCCGTAACCTTCATCTGCCGGGCAGATGCCTGAAGGCCTTCGCGCTCATTAGTCACTGCTCTAATGCAGGCCAGATGGGCAAAAATCTTCACCCATGCCCCCCCCCCCCCCCCCCCCCAACCTCCCCCAAGACCACCTCCCGCTGCCAGAACCTCCAGATTCTGCAAGAATCACGCAGCCCGTTTGCACTGGATCAAGGGCCGGGTTTTTTCCAGAGGACTTGAAGGAAGTGCAGTTGAAACAGCACAAAGAAGGATCACCAGGAGAAAAAGAAACAAATTGGTGAATGAATGAACAAAACAAGCGGAGGTATGAAGGAAGGAATTTCATTCATTTTAAGGTGAACACCTTTCACTAGCAGCACCAGATGAGGAAAGATGCAGCTACTCGTTGCAGAATATTATCAAGAGGACATGAAATGACAGCCCATTCTGCACATCTATAAATAAAAGACTTGCTTCTTTCCCCTTGTTATTTCATGTTTGGCCAGAATTCCTGTTCATGGCGGCTTGGTAACTATTTACTTAGCTACCGATACTCACCATCTGGGATATTATTTTTGCCCCAGCTCAGGGGACGGACCAAATATCAATTCTGAATCACACCCAAGAATGCATAATCAACGTCCCCATTCTGAATTCGTAAAACGCACATGGCCACACCTAGAAGGCTCCATTTTTCTTCCTATTCCCATTACAGCCTCTTCATCTTTTCCCCGCGAGTCCATTTTTTGTCTCTCTCTACACACCCCATTTTTTGTCGTACAAGATGAGGAATTGCCACAGAACTCATCCCTTCAAACGTGCTGCTTTCGCTCGCTAAACTTGCTGAGAAATGGTAAAATAGCTGAGAAAATACCCACAGAAAACAGGCGGACGGTGAGCGTCTAACACCGGCGCCTGAGCCGAATTACAGGAATAACCTTTAACTCGGCATTTGAATACCGTAATGGAAAATCCAAGAGGCAAAAAAAAAAATACAATCTAAATAAATATTTGCACAGAAGACTATTTGCATGGAAAATGGATGGATAGGTTTGTATAATGTGAATAAATCATTCCCCATAGTTTTACAAAAATAAATATATTCCTGACAGAAGTCTCCTTAGGACTGAATATTCTGAAGATCACAAGGAGCTTTTTATAAACGTCTAAGCCAAAGCAGCCTCGGCCCCAATGACACTAACTACTTAGAGTTGTGCCGTGCATCTTCCTCTAAAAACAAAATCAATCTGGCGTGACACATACAGAGTGCGAATGTGAACTTTTAATGCGAAAGAGCCCAGGTCCCAGGAAGGACATGCTCTGTCTCTGTACCCATTAACCAGCAGCACTGCCATTTACACAGATGGATACCACTGCAGAATACTCATTTTAAATAACTAAATGCATCCAATTTACTTAAACCCCCATCCAGTTGGGCATTATGATGAGGGATTCCACTGGTTTCATAGCCTCCTTAATTAGTCAACGTTAAACCAAAGTCATGGTGCTCAAAGGCCATGATGGGATTACCTTTCTAAACTGCGGGAATAACAGCAGCAGAGGTTTGCCGTGATCCTCTCTGAAGACGTGCCTCTAGTCACGTCAGTGGGGGAGGGTCCCATACCAGTCGAGGATTTTCCTGCAGCTGGCAACCTGTTCGGTCTTTACAGCTCTCCACACAGTCTGGGGCATCATCAGAGGATGCCAGGAGATTAATGAGGCTCTATTTGTTTGCTTCTTCGAGGGGGAAAAAGATAAATAAATAAATTAAGGAGTGAGTGCTATTGCTGCTTCCCACCTGCAGGAGGCGACAGATAAGGGGAAAATAAATTCTATGGGCAGGCAGCCAGGGTTGGCAGCCGCCACAGAGGTACAGCTTTGTCCCTGGAGTTATTAGCTAAACATGAGGCCTGGCACAGGCCTCCCCTGCAGGTGAGCCAGTCAGAGGCAGCTCAAGCTGCCTCTCCGGAGCACCCTCGCGCCTTACAGCACAGCGAAAATATTCTCAGCACGCTGCCATTTTCGCCGCACAAAACTAGAACCCCGGCTCTCCGGGCAGTGGCATGCCTGCTAAGGAACGCCACTCTGGACGGGGTGTGCGAGCGCATGTCTGCCCGCCCGCGCATTCCGCGGACGTTAAGTCAAGACGAGAGCACGGGGGCTAGGGAGGTCTTCATTAGCATGCTCGGTGCAGAGCGCCGCTGTGTACCGACGCGCTCGGGTAGGCCTCAGATAACCTTTATTCTTTGGGGTTTAATTATAGCTGGCTCGTCCACTGTTTCCTTTCAAAAGAACACATTTCTTAGTCTCACGGAGGAGGAAAAAAAAATCCCCTGGTTTTCTCTGCGGTTGTCTTGTTTACCCTTACAGCAGTATGAAGGCGCCATAGCAGCAGGGGAAACTATGCAAATACACACAATTTTTTTCCCTCTTTAAAATAAAAACATAAACATCTATGACTAGTGTTTCTCAACCCCGATACTAACCTTGACAAGATCCGGAGGTTGGGTTTCTAAATAATGATTATAAAGCATTAAAACTTTGTTATTGGTCCGTAATTATTATAATTGATTAATTAAATTCCTCGTTACTTAATTATCCGATTAATTAGTGACTCCTCAATATGCATAACCCCTGGGCAATGAAACTGCTGAATGTTTGATAAACCATGATTAAGTCGATGACTAACTGTACTACAGTGTTGTAGGGTGTAACCCAAATTAAATTATTTTTATTAGGATATTTTCTCAAAACTCAGACACGTTTTCATAAACATACAAAGCTTTAACCAGTCATAAAATTCATTTAATTAAAAAAATTAAACGTACAATAAAGGAAAACGTTTTTTTTTTGCTGTTTTGGTGAATAATGCTTTCCCAGGCAAAAGCTGAAAATTAATTAAATAATTATACTGCGAAAATATGACAAATAAACTGGCTTAAACTAGCAGAAATGTTATTTACTAAAATTGGCCAGCAGGGGGTCGCGCGTTTGTCTGACGTCAGCCAATAGCTCTTGTAAGTATTCAAGTCAGACGAAGAGGACTTGAGAGAAATTTTTAGCGCGGCGAATCGGTAATCAAATACAAGAGAGGCACAAAAAAGTGAAGCACGGCGAATGACAACACCAAACAAAACCCGCTAGTGGGAGGTGAGCGAGAGAGAGAGAGAGAGGGGGGGAGAGACGGAGAGAAATCAAATCCGCAAGGAAATAACTGAGAGATGCATTTGAGACATTTGTGCGTGTGGGCAGTATTTGCTTAGCCGTCTTCTAGGTGCTTCTAAAACTTTAATAAAGTAGATCCCTTCATCTGTTTCTGGGGGGAGGAGGCTGATTTATTTATTATTTTTCTGCACCGGAGGAGTAAGCTAAGCGAAATCAGTAGCTGCAGGGGAAAACGGGCAGAGAAGGAGAAGTGTGGCTCCTGTCTCACCAGTCCCTTTATTTCGGGAGTGCGTTAAGCTCGCTCCCCGCGGAGCCATTCGCCTGTTCCTGGTGTGGATAAAACTGTCCCGGGGGACCCCGGTAATTTCCAGCTCCTCCGAATTCAGGTATTAGTAAAGGGCGCGTTGGGAGGCGCCACAATATAGCTCCAGATTTTCAGGCATTCCGAGGGGATTCCCCCTAGTGGGTCCTGAGTTCAAATTTCTGAAATGCAGGCATTGTAAAAAGGCTGCCCCCGGGGGGAACGGCAGGCAATAGAAATCTGGTGAATTCAAAGCATTTCCCGAGCCCTGGCAGAACCACCCCTCCCGCCCCTGCCACCCGCACCCCCAGCTCCCACTGGAGGCTTTTCACAAAACATGTGTTGCTGACATGCTGACAGATTGCACGGCGGAGTGCGCGGCGCATCCGCGGGAGCCACCGTTTAAGGGGCAGTGCTTTTGCCTTCATCTCTTACCTGGAGCTCCATGTTTTATACATCAACCTGAAGACGGGGGATAAGCGGGGGTGCGGGGAGGGACGAATGGCAGCGCCAACGCAGCGACACGCCGGGGGAAGTGGGCTTACTGTTTGACTGAAGAGTCGGATTGGGAGGCTAAGGCGCAAATAAAGTAGCCTTGATGCCTTATGGAGGGGGGGGGGGGGAATTAGACACATCAGCTTCTGTAGTCTGGTGGCTGGTGCAGCATAAACATTTGGAAAAAGGAATGATAATGGATTCATGGTGCCTGTGACCTGGGGCTATGGAGGATGCTATCGGGGTGGGGGGGTCCTACTTAATGAAAGCCAGAAGCATCTGGAGAAAAAAAAATAGATACGGATAAAGAATACGGAGAGGCTATGAGACTGACAGCGAAACTGGAGAGAGAGGGAGGTGGAGGGGTGGATGGCAGGGACCGGAAGAGGGAGACTGGATGGGAGGAGGTGCACAGGCAGGAGGCTGGAGGATCGAGGTGAAGGAACACTGGGACACCACAGCCACTCACAGGCCCCGGCAAAGCCAACCAGGACATCGCCCCCTGCTGGACATGCGACCGCACCCTGGCATTCCATTCGCACCCCTGACGTCCCACACGCAACGACTTCGCCAGCTGCATCCAAGAGGGGAACTATCAATTTAAGACAAACCCACGACCAGGAATGTTTTATCATGTATTTTGGCTTATCTGACAGTTAACTCAACCACCAGTTTTCCAAAACTATGGTTTCAGAAGTTATTAGTATATTATCAGCAAAATGCCACAGAAAAGCATAAAATAATAGCCCATTAAACAGGTGTGTTTATAGTGAATTATCATACTGACAGGGTGATTGTTTGTTCATTATTTTGCAGATCTTACACATCTGAACTGCACATGCAACGCATTCACCCAAAGCGAAGGAGCACAGCTCTGAAGAGGCGGCGTGCATTTCACATGTTGCGAAAAAAATAATAATCAGTGGAAAAATCAATAGGCTTGAGAAGGAGATCTACTACATGAAGATCAGCTACGTAGCCGTCTTCGGGAATCAGTGACTCCAGATCCAAGATGTGAAATAAACAAGCGCAAAATTAAAAAAAAATAACAAAAAGGTACATAAACAGTGTGGTTCAAGTCATGCTGGGAAAAAACACTGGCTTGCTAAAATATGAAGGTTTCATGTTTTTAATCTGAAGGGGAAGTGCCCTCTTCGCTCTGCTTTCCAGCTGTGCGCAATTCCCACAATGCACTGCAAAAGGGCCTCTTGCGGACGCGATGGCACTACACTACACAAACTGGGCCTATGGACCAGCCGCGCCCCCCCTTCCCCACGGGACAGGACAGGTGTTTAAGCAGCATGCGCAGTCATGCAGGATTGAGTGTGTGCGGCCTGGGGAGGGGGTGGGAGCTTCTGGTCCGCTCTCTGGGAGGAAGCTAATGGATCCCACAGCTCTTACTGGGCCTTCCGCTCCGACTGTCCTCATTCTTTACCAGAAACGTCCTACAGTGCAGCCGCCCCCTGCCTTCCAGACCCGACGGGCATGTCTGTCACAAGCCCCGCCCACACACCACTTCTCCACCAATCAGCAGGCCAACCCCGACTCATGTTGACACTCACTCACTCATCAGGGTGCTGGTGCATCTCTAAACACCCTGGTTCCTCGCAAGGGGGATGACGGCAACCTCGGGTGACACAGGCATCATTGTAATGTCACGCTGAGGGGGTAATGGGCCCACCTGCCCTGTCAAGATGTAGTCACAGCAAACTTTGATAATTTAGACCAGTGTTGCTCAACCCACTCCTCGGAGACTGCCAGATGGTCCACATTTTTGCTCCCTCCCAGCTCCCTGCCAGACAATCATACATAAAGCTGTGAGGGAGCAAAAATGTGCACCGTTTGGGGGGGTCCCCGATGACAGGTTTGAAAAACACGGACTTAAGTAACCCCGTTCTGGTGAAATTCATTTCCTTCTCAGGAAGTGACCCTGGAGAAGGTTCACCCTTTCTGACATGTGACCTCTGACCTCAGCTGTCAGGATTTACACCAAATAACTACAAGGAAATTAAGGAAGGCTTGAAATAAAGCAGACTTATGGTAGCTGGATTTAACATGTTCAGAAAATACAAATCTGTTATACAGTCAGCAGGCAAGTATATGATGGTACTAAAATACCACTTTTTATGGATTCCACTAATTAGGTAGATTTTTTATTTTTTGTTAATATTTATATACGGATACACTTTACAGATATTTTATATTGTATGGTTTGAACTCCATGTATAAATGAGGATTTTAAAAAAGCTTAGAAACCTCTGGGATTCTCTGTACACCCAAACTCGCAAAATAGCTAGCTCAACGTCCCGGGACCACACATCAGAAATTATCCCCTAAGTAAAATTAAAAAACAGATATTACTGGATGAGACCCATACACCACAAATGCAAAATGGCTGTGGGCCGGCTGTTATCTGTTATGAGGATATTGTTAATTATTTGGTTTGTTTAAACATCGCGGGTAACACTGAAGCAAATTAAAGCAGCTAAAAGTCTGGAGGTTTAAATTCTTTATTTCTGCCTGGGTACAAATCCTGCAAAGGCCAATGTGTGGACAAAATACTTCAGTGTATTCATGGGTAAGTATAAATCTCATGCTTATTATTGTGCTTATTATTTTCTATTTATTATTATATATTATTTATCGTTATTTTGTTTTCATCATGTAATGGCCACGCTAAGCAATCACATCGCTCAGTCCTGTAATATTAACGTTACAGTGCTGTGCTCGATGTTTGTACTACAATAAGTCTTGTTTGATCACACATAAATGAATATAAAGCTAATAGGCAAACTGTTGATCGATTTTATCCCTGGGTGTGCGGCCGTAGGGACTGTCTAAGGAGTTCCTTCTTTGTGCTCTCATCGCTTGATGTCTGTGATGCCGACAGACTGCTGTGTCTCAAAGTTCACTGTTGGCACCAGTTACCGCTTCCTTTATCATACATAGTAGCTGGTTTGGCAAACGTGAAATAAGGATGACCGTGAGAATATAGCTCCACGTCGAATTTTATTGTTTTTTTAAATTGCTGTATATACACATTTTTTTCTTTATTCGGGCTTGTTAAAATTCATTTCAGGCGACCGAAATCTGAAGAATGTCTGCCCGAAGCGCTGCCAGGGATTTAGAGATGTTGTGAGCCCTGGTACGGGTCTCCGGGGCCCGTCTCGCACTTATCTCAGCGTCACCTGCTATTACGGCAGTCACCTTCCCGACGTCGCAGGTACAGCGGCGCTGGTGTCCGTGGGCGTGTACGAATTTATTACGGAGATAAAACCGAAGCCCCGCTACGCCTCTGCGAAATGCCCGTTAACACACGACGGAACATTCTAGAACGTACGTCCCAGAAATATGTCCAGTCATGCACTCTATGCTCCCTCCAGGCCATTACGTCAAAAAATAATAATAATAAAAATATGCAGCTCTCTAATGAAATGTCTCCCTACATCCGTTGTCGAGGCCTGAATCATCGCTAAAAACCCCACAGAGAGAAATAAATGAAGACCAACAGCACACTCGACAAAGGCTCTTTTTACTACGTGCAACAAGCCAATTTAACAAGCCATTTCGGGGGGGGGGGCGGGAATCTGCATACAATTCAAATATTTTCACTATCCTCATACATAAACACAAGCTGTGTGTGTGTGTGTGTTTTCTTTTAAATACGCTGTGGTCCCCAACAGAGTCGCTCTCTCTGCGCTCTGCATTTCAATGAAAATGATGCGAATGGGGGGGGGGGGGGGGGGGTGGGACCTCTCAGCAGAGAACTCCCCAAATACAGGAGGAGGAGGAGGAGGTGACGGGCTGCCTGACGCTCCAGGGGACGTGACATTTGGAAAGTTTTTAATAAGCTGGATCCGGCAGCGGGATTTATAAAGCAGGCCTCGGATGGCTTTGGAATTCGGTGACATCACGAGCAGGAGCGACATTTAAAAGAGAATAAAAAAGCGGGAGCGACGCCCAAAACCGCCACGCCAGGCCACGCCTCCCCGCGGTCTTTCCGAGGTCCCCGTCAGGGCCGGAAGTCTGCGGCGGGGGTTAACCGCGTCGCCCATAAACGGCCACGTCGCATCTAATGCGGGAGGGAGTGCCGCCGCACCGCCGGCCCCTCCTCCTCCCCGTGTGAAGATCGGCGCCCGCCAGATTTGCGTCAAAGTGCGTTTGTCTGGTGCCAATCACCAAGCTTCCCCCGAGGGCACGGGCACGTGTTTACATCACACTACGGGGGCAAAATGAAGAGGCAGGGGAAGCGGAAGATTAGCAGCAGGCTACGCGGACTTGACGGCAGACGTCAGTGGCCTCAGCTGCGGTACTGGTGGATGCTGGGAAATGACAGAGACTCGATAAACGGTGCACGGGGGGGGTTAGGACCCTCAAGGTCTCTCCTCCTCATCCTCCACGGATTATAGCTGAAGTTGTGCTCTTTGTGGCTACTTTTAGAAAAGCTTTGATTTTGTATCGCAAAAGACCCTAAGCTTTTCTTAGGCTGCATGATGGCACGCTTTATTTTTGGTTCCGAGAGAGGGCATCTGTGGTCATTGTGGGGGGGTGGGGTGGGTAGTTTCACTGTTCAGCCAAGTGGGCACTGCTTAAATTTAACACACGCTTTCACCTCGCAGCCATGATATCGCAGACAGTGGTATTGCCATACCTTTAGAGGTTCTCACAGCTCCTCACATGACAGGAGGTCTTACATACAGAGCATCAGCAAAAACAGTATTACAGAGCTCATCTGATATCGCATACTTGCATAGTATGCACTGAATTCCGTTGGAAGCCTACTACCTCGACTATTAGTAGTACATACTATGTAGTACATACTATATGCATGCATATACGAGAACAGTATGCATGCACCATACTGTAGTCTCCATCTTGCATATTACCTGAGCTGGATGTTTACCAACGATGTAGCCTGAGCCCCCCAAAATGTTACCTGGCAAAAACTTTCAACACAAAAAAAACTACACAGAAACTTGACTCAAATTCCAAAGCAAGCACCGTTCTTCCCCTCTAGCTGCCGCTCCAGTGGCCTAGTGGGACAGCATAGTGTCCATCGGTTGAACATTTTGGTATTTCGCAGACAGCAGTACATCATTCGGGTACCGTTCGCTTACCGTCTCATCCACATTCGGACATAGTGCTCACTTTGCATACTACATTTTGCCTACTATATAGCAAACAAGTATGTGATTTCAGACGCACCCAAAGATCTACATGCTTCCCTTTGCCACAGTGAGTCACAACAAGCCTGGAGGCTACCCCGGGAAGTGCGGAGCACAGCCTGGACCGGAACCCAGTCCCATCCCTCTTGCTCGCAAATATGACTTCGGAATGCCAATCTGCCTGATTTTTATGGTGGGAGGAAACTGGAGTATCCAGTGAAAACCGGCACGAAGATGGGAACGACTCCACGGGCAGAATCAGGGCAGGAATCAAACCCACAACCCTGGAAATGCGATGCCAGACAGGCACGTCCCACTGCCTGCTTCATTATATCACACATTTCCGCTTATTAATAATTCCTGCGTTCGCTGACATTTTTATAACGAACCTCCCCATATTTTATGATGTGGCACATATGTCTAGACACACATATCACACCAGACTGGAGCTCTCAGCGTGGAGAAAAGATCCTCGGTCTGTACGGTCGGATGGATGTTCACAGAAGTTTATCAGCGGGGAGGTGCTGATTGAAAAGCACCCCAGGGATCATCGGCACATCTTTGCCGGAGGAAGAAAGCTATCTGGTCACTGCAGGGTTGCTGGACCTCCTATCTGCTGTCGTAGATGGACACGACTTCAGCCTCCAAACCCCCACCCAACAGAATCATGGGACGTCGGACTCCGACGCCTGGTGTGAAGAGTCCAGAGGAAGGAATTCCACGGAGGTTTGTGATGTCCTCAGCGCTGTCAATGACCTCTGTCACACCCATGATCTGAGCAAATCAGATTTAGCGCTCGTAAATCGGACCTAATATAAGAGACAACTCAACAATACAAGTATCCGTGTGCTTTCACTATAGCCTACCTGCCCTCTGAGTTAAAAAATAAGACATTTCTCAAGCAGGTGAAGGACTGTGTCTCTCTGGCGTGACAGGCCAGCACAATATCACCCGCTAAAAGTCCAGGTCCTGCCACTACCAGCGGGGAAAAGGCAGTTTCCTAACCGAGAATCCATCACAGTCCATTTCCATCTCCCACTGCATGATCACAGGCATCACTGAACTTTCCCACACTGCCGGCCCGAAGATGAGACATTAGGCGATTCAGGTGACTTTTTGCCATGTATACAGTTGGTCATTTTAGTGGAGCAATAAGGGTCAAAAGCCCTATTTAAGATTAGGACAGCAGCGCCCACCTGGGCTTTAAACCAGCAACCTGCAGGTGAAGAGTCCCTGCCCTTCACTGTCATACCACCTGCTGGTCATTTATCTTTTAAAAGCTTGACAGCAGAACTAGAGCAGTCTATTAAAATATGGATTAAGGTGAGCATTTCCTAGGAATAACAATGATCCGTAATGGTCCCCAAACCTTTTCTCTCGCACCTCCAGCCGAGGAAGGTCACCCTGGCCGTGCCTGTCCCTACCTTATGGCCAAAGGTACCGGTCGAGCCTGGCTTGGGACTCGCTATTAATGTAGCTGCTGGAGAGGTTCCATCCGCAGCCTGAGGAGATGATGGCTGCCCTTTGGTCTAACCTCCGTCATTATCAATGGAGTCCAGTAAAAGGGAGCGGGGAGAGAGCTTTGTTTAGGCCGCGCACTGCGCCCACGGACACTAAGAACGGAGCATCTCCAAAAGGTCAGACCACCAAGGGATCAAATACCAGACCTCGAGCCCCCACGGGGCAGTACCTCCCCTCGTTTGAAGGACACGTGGAGGGCGCCCCAGGGAAGGCTGGCAAGAAGAAACCGACCAATGGCAGCAGAGCCAGCAGACCCCTCCCCCAAGGGGGCCGCACCAGGACTCCCGGCTCCCCGCCACCCGGGGGGCTTCCCGTTCTGAAGGTCACGGAGGCGCAGCTGAGCCGAAGCTCAAAGCAGCACCGACGGCGGTCGCTCCGGCTCCGCGAAGCCGGGAGCTGGGGAGTAGATCCGGGTCATTTCCTGTCAATATGGTCCCTCTTCTCCATTTCAAGCCAGAAAAGCCACAGCGAGAAGCAGATTCTCCAATATAACCGATTCTGCCCGCCAAGTAGATGAGGACGGGGGTGGAGGGGGCGGAGCGACAGTAAAGACACCCCCCACCCCCCCAACGTCCTCCCCAAGGCTTTCCTGAGCCTCAGGCGGGACACTGATCCCAAGCGTGAAATTGGATCCAGAGCCATCCTGGTGGCAGGGGGCGGGCCCCTGAAACCACCTTCCGACAATCACGTCTGGGCCCCCCCCAACAACTGAGCCTCACGGCTGCTCCGGCCCCTGCCGGCCCGGTCTGCCATTAGCATGATCGATTGCGTGGATGCCGGTGGGAGTGGGGGTGCGGGTGCGGGATGGGGGGGGGGGGTGATCCATACGATCCGGCACTCAGGCTGCAGCTGTAAGACGGAAACAGAGGTGAATGGTATCATCCGGCAGAGAGGCTAGCCGTGCGCGTGTAAGTGCTCTTATCCTGCAAGGTCATCGCACCCCAGCCCCCCGGTCACCCTGGGGACTGGCCAATTTCCAGAATCACGTCCCCGGAAAACAGTTTGAGCGTTAAAAACCCCTATCTGAATACTTCAGGCCTTCCTGGTCCAGACGCCGCGGCCCCGTACGGCGTCATAAATCAGCGGGACACGTGAGGTACTGGTGGCATGCAGGTGACAGAGCCGCGGTAACGGGCTGGTGGCACCGCGTCAGCAGGACGAGCAGAGACGCCTCCAGCGCGCCGCAGTCGATTCGCGCAGGTGCCGAGTCCGGCGCTGCCGCGATTTCCATCGGAGATCCATCTGCAGCCGCCGCGTTTGATTTATTGCGCGGCGAATTGCTCAGAAATCAAACGGACTTCGCCGAGGATTCGCGTCTAGCAGATTATCAGTAGCGGTGAATCACGGCACTGCGGCAGGACCCAGCGCTTCCGGGGGCCTCGGAACGTCGATCCCTATCCATGCCGCATTTTTCCAAAATGGGGGCCGACGTTCCACTGCATTTCCCTTTATCTCCTTTACCTGATATGTGTCTGATTTCACGCTTGTGCGACACCAGAGATAAATGTGACGAATCCGTATTAACATGAGCAACAGATGAAAGGATTAACACCAGTATTTACTACTGATACTACTACTACACATGCAGCCAAACTCACATCTCAGCTGTCCTGGCTACAACGCATCCCTTTCCAGGGTGTTCCCTGCATTATACCCTGTGCATTCTGGGATAGACCAACCACGACCCGGTGTTAGATGCATGGACAAACAGACACATGCTACCGTGACGGCACAGGTGAATCTAGGATTTTTTTTTTAAGGTCGGGGGGGAAAAGAGGGCCTGTACTTTATGCAGAGAACTCGACCTTCACATTAGCTAGTGATATGTTTTAAATCAGTGAACGATAGCAGAGTGGGAAGCTGCCATTGCTAGTGCCCCTTGGCCCTGCCCCCATGACAGGACCCCAACACTCTGAAACCAACTGGACATACAAACACAGAAACCTAACCACCACTGATGAAACTTGTTTTTAAGTGGAGAGTTATCTAATTGTGTTTTAGTTTGAGCACACTATCCTAAATTAACCTTTGTACTTTGTCATAATTTCTAGAAATACAGAATTTATCTGAAACTAGTCCAGCATTGGATGCCCAGAAATATTAGAATAAAAACCCACACAGACAATCAGGCACCAAGGCGGCCATCACGCCGCTCTGAGGGCCACAGATGGGAAAGGCGGTGTGGCCCCGAGGGGGGCGGCCGCAGGGGCCCGCGCTCCGTTTACCTGTCAGGTGGCACTGATTAATCTTGTGCTCGGCAAGGTCGCCCGGCGTCTCAAACACCTGCCGGCAAGCTGGGCAGCTGGGCAGTGTTGCTGCCTCCTCCTCCTCCTCTTCCTCGCCTCCGTCCTCGGGCTCCTCCGACGCAAGAGGCCCCCTCCTCAGCTCCGCCTCCGGCTCATCCTCCGTAGGACTTCCTAGCGTACACTCTGGGTCTGCGGGGTAGGGAGAGAGGCGAGTCACATGACTGCATCCAGCCCAACGAGAAACCAGAAGCGACGGTGCTCTAAGAGTCGGCAACGAATTCCTGCATCTCTCTTCCAGAGATATCGTTCCGGTATCCTCGCCGTTGCCAGAGGCTCCACCCATAAATCCCAGCATGCCTCTCACTGCCAGATAGGAGACCTCATGCCTCTGACGGTAAATCACCACCCCCCCCCCCCCTGCTGATCCTGCTCACTATGAAACCACATCCAAAACAAGGTCATCGGAACACCCGGGGGGATTCACTCCGACGACGGTCCCTTAAGAAACCGCGCGCGACCTTTCCTCGTCACTACGTTAAGCAGCTGTTACCTCACATGAACGAGGCAGGGGGTGGCGTGGGGGGGGTGCCTGCAGATTTTCCATGGGTGTGCCAGGCGCTTTTTGAAACCGCAGAGCATTCCAAAGCCTGTCCACCGTGACTCCGGGGCCACCCAGGGTTCTCGAGCAAAGACACGGACACAACACGCCCACACTCTTCTGGTTTATAGACAAAGGAAACTTTAGCGGACCTTCTGAAAACACACTGGCCTGCTGAATGCGGGGTGTTCCTGGACAAGGCACACAGCTGCAAACCCACTGCATTCTGGGATATGGACTATCCCAACCTAATGAGGCGGGACCTCCATTTAACTGATACTGTCCTTCCAGGGCGTTCCCCACCTTGTGTTTGCCGGGAAAAGGCCGCAGACTCGTCACTACCTCATACTGGGAGACACTGACAGTTGTGGGACATGGATGGAGTCTCGCTAAACTTGTACAACTGATCTAGTTGTGCAGCTGGAAATGAACATGTCAAATTATGAAATTTTATAAACATTTATAAACTTTATTTGTGAAGATTTGTGAAGCTGCTCCATAAGAATAGTTGCTACATTTGTGTCTTCATTTTTTACCTGATGCCAAAGTGCAGTAAATCAAATCAAAATTTTATTTACAGGGCACGTTTAAAACGAAGGTTGACCAAAGTGCAGCACAAATTCAAAGGAATCTAACTAACACAAACAGAAAAACGTGACCATTGGTGCTCAGACCCCTAATAACTGGTTTTTATGCTGCCCTAATAAATGGAGGGTGAACCCGTCATCCAGAGGGCTCAAACCCAGCACCTGTGGAGAGCCCTTGTTCCCCACCCCCCATCTTCCCTGCCAAGGGGGAGCCAGATCAGTGCAGCGGCCATCAGGGCGCCCGTCGCCACGGGCTGCGAGGCCCCATTCCGGAACCTTCCGTCTGCATCCGCCACCGTCCTACAGCGTCGCTGCACCTGCCAAACCCACCGGTCAGTCGTAACATCTTAAGAGGCTTGGGGATTAAAGCGTTTAATTTCACAGGAGTGAGAAATTCCGTGCCGGCCGCCAACATGGCACGGGCAAGCCGTGACGACAATGCCGCGCACGGACCGACGCGGATTCGCCGCGGACCAAACACTGCGCACTGGGCGGAGAGGATGGCACAGGTGGCCTCCAGGGCTCAGCGTTTCAGCTATAAGAACGTGCATAATAATCATTAAATTACTCTCCATGCTGTCAAATAGGGCGCTGGCAATGTATAACATGGGTACCACGGCTGAGAGCTTTCACTCTGCAGGGATTTAGCATAAACTAATAATAATAATGGCCTATCGTAACCAGTGTGAATGCACTGACGTTTTAGCCCAATAGTGAAATGTTGAAGGAGGCCACCATTTTGAGTGCTGACTTCATGCATGCTGCAAACCCATTCACCCCCCCCAGTGTCAGGGCTCTCATCCCCCCGCCCCCCTGCTGGAAGGGCCCCCTGTGGGCTTTCGCCACATGCCAGAGGTCTCTCTGTGGCTGGGCTGCTGCCTGCCAACACACCGAGCTGGCCCCGCCCACGCCCCGGCGCAGGAAACAGCCAGAGCTGCACCCCAGGGCCAGTCCCAGCTGGGGTGACGGTTCCTGTGAAACTCATCCCCCCCTGCCCCCCCGGCTCCAGCTGGCCCCCAAACCCAGCCCGGCACTTCCTGGGAATGACAGGCGGCACACGGGGGCCCGGCCCGGCCTCTGGGGCCTTTCGCACATCAGCCCCAAAGTTCTGACCCGGTAGCAGTTCGTTGCCTCGCTTGGCGATCAGGAGAACAACAAGAAACCATAACTATAGGACTGAGCAAAGCTTTAGCAGGAAGGATGCAGCCACTTCCGCGATGATAAAAAAAAGTCCTTATGAAATGCTCCAAAACTAATGCGTATACCCAAGAATAATTCTTCAGATTTATCCAGCCAAAGAGTATTTAAGGAAGCGGTTGGAAAAGTTTCTCCGAAAAATAAGATTACTGGTGGGTGGGTTTAAAATTTGTATTATTTCTGAGATTTGTCGAGGCTTTGCGGATTGCTTAATTAATCTCATAATATTAATAAAAAATGAACAGTGGAAAACGCTTTGCATGCTAATGCCTTATGCGGGGTTATGTCTGGGTATGTTGCCATTTTACAGCGTTTTAATACGGCACCACAAACACACTAACACAGCTCCCAAACCAAGACCCCACACGTCTACACAGCTGTAAACAAGGCCAAAATGAAGAGGGTTCATGAGGGTCAGGATGCATCTCCAGTTATGATGGATGGCTGTAGAATTACAATCACTGGCCCTACTCAACATGGAAAGATTCAACAAAGGTAATGTCACATCAGAGGTCAACTAAATCCCCCCTTTCACGCCACAGACCAGACACAAAAACTGTAAAAATATCAACACACTACAAAGTCTTCAAAATGACTGGCCAGCCATTATTAATATCCTTTCGAAAACCATCACGCCAAGTGCAGCAAACGCTCCAAATATGACCGCAAATAAAAGGTAAAGGTGAAGCACGGGGCCTTCATTTTGTAACTGGAGCTCTGCCATTAAGATAAACCAAAGATTTGGTGACGGTGAAATGTAAAGTAAAATTAGAAAAATTAGAGATGCACGATATATTGGTAAAGAAATCGGTATCAGCCGAAGTTCGCAAAAAATCAGCAGGAGTCCGCCGTATCAGTCTTGGTCGATATCGCTGGCCGATATTTAGACATCAGTCGATATTCAAAGCTAGCAGCACCAGCACTGAAGTCACCGCGGAGACGACGGCACCGGGCCATGGTCTATTGCGGAGGACGAGGGATTTCATCAGCTCACTCACCGCTAAGGACCTCCCTACAGTCAATGCCGCCTCGCTGCCTACATTATGGGATGCGGCTGCTGCCCACATTCACAGCATCGTCACCGACGTCAGTCTGACTACAGATTTGTGGTGCTCAGAGGTTAGTCGGTTATTGGTATTGATAACGTTAGACAAAAACGTGCAGGTTTTCGGTACTGACCAAGATTAGCGCCGGTGCACCACTAGTGAAACGGAAAGAGTACTTCAGGAGGGCCGGACATCACGGCCCAGGCCCCAGCTCGGCCTGGTCCCATTTAATTGGGCGGGTTTCGGGCCAGCCGCGAGCACAGCCGAAACCGGGTTCACTCCACATAATGGATCCGACATCCTCTCCCTGAAACTAGCAGAAACTCGAGACAGCCGGAACACGGATCGGGAGGGGCGAGCGAGGGGCGAGCGAGGGGCCATTACGCGGTTATAATTGTATACAGAGAGAGAGAGAGAGAGAGCAAGAGTCAGGGAGCACAGCTCTGGATTACAAGTCCACACAGGGCTCTCATATACCCAAAGAGAAGGAAACAAAAGAGAAAACAGGCTCATTAAGCCTTGATCTCTCGCCAAGACTAGCGACACTAAACAGGAGCGGTCAACTACGCAACATCCAAAATTGTCTCAAATAAAGGGTTAAAAAGCCCCTCCAGAGATTCTTAACATTGCTAAAATATACCTGATTTCTGGGCGGGTGGAATCAGAAGCAGATCAGAGCACGGTCACGGTGACGCAGAGCGAACGCTGTGATTATTATTTATGATTCATTGTTCGCCATGCTTGCGTTATATTTCATTCATGGTTTCCGGTTTCGGGGAACGTTATGTTTCTGTGGGATCGTCTCTGATCAGCGGTATAATTAAACACTACATTCATAAAAAAAAAAAACTGCAATAGCTTGAGTAATAAGTGAGGATGAGGAGGCTTCCTCAGCACGGTCAAAGGCTGGGGTCAGGGGGAACGGGAAGAGGCCGGTTAATGGTATTCACGGTCACTCCGACAGAGCCGATAAGCTCAGTTTTGGACTAATTTAGTCAACCGCTTGTTACCAGGAAAACAACCGTCAGCCGGCTCTTGGCGTGCAGCCTTATTATCTGTAGGTTTGCTGATGAAGGATTCGCAGGTTCACCGGGGAAGGGCTAGCGGGGAACCATGGAAACGTGGCGGCGAATCGGGAAGATTCGAGCTGGCTGGCCGCGCAGGGTCGCGGGTTTCCGCTGCACCGCGCTGTCGCACGTCACACCATCCTCTGCTCTTACGGGAGGCGGTACCGGCTCACGTCTTTGGCCCGGCAAACAGAACCCTGCAGACGTAGCTATGTCAGGCAACGGAGTGACCGGGGTGGATTAAAAACTCAGTAATGGAGTAGGTTTAAAAGGGCAGATTGAAAGCGAAAAACAAAACCTCCGAAGGGAGTCCCCCCCGAATCGCCCCGTCCAGGGAACAACCAATGACCTTTCCAGAGCACAGCCGTCCAAAAGCTTTATGTTTTCTTTCTGGTAGGTCTCCAAACGCCCCCCCCCCCCATTTGTTGAAACAAACACACAAATCTACGTTCGAAAGCCGATACACAGCGCGAGTGACTCGACCGGGTCACATTACACAGAAATTAAAGCTGGCAGAACCTAAAACACAAACGGCTTATAGAACTCCTAATTTCTAACACCATTTGCCATCAAACCCCCCTCCTCCCGAAACAGGAGGGATTAATGACCTGTATTTCAAGACAGGATCCCCTCCCCTGACAAATGGCTCAGTTCAACACCACATGTATACTGGTTATTTCATTTTTAATTTTTTTTTTAGGTAATGCCGAGCAATGACAAAAATGTGTTTTCAATTCCTGTCGGCTGATCTGGGTACAAAAACCCGGAATATTTCCTTGATAAATAAGAGAGAGCGAGCCTAAGCTGCAGCTGGGGCTGCAACTGAGACGGGCCAAGGCTCGGTCCCGGGCACTGCGCGGAGGGTTAACGGAGGCGAGCTCGTTACTGGCGGAGCAGAACCGTGAGCCGCTCTCTGCCGGATCCTCCCGCTCGGAAGCGAGGCCCGCCATGAGCGGCACCAGCGAGCCCCCAACACCCCCCCCCCGCCTGTTATTTTTATTTACATTTCTGCTCCCAGTAACAGATTGCGGGTTGACAGGAGGCCCCCGAGGGTTGGACTCGTCAGCCAGTGTGTAATCTCCCTTGCGGGGGAGGCGGCGGCAGTGAGCCCCCGGGCGGAGCGCGCCGAGCCGCAGGACGTCGGAGCCGGAGCCTGGCGGCGGAGTGCGGTGGAGCGCGCCGGCGTTCCGGCGAGGCCGCCCCGGCGACGGCAGAGTGCCAGCTGCTCAGCAAAGCGATCCATTTTGGGTTTAAAATAACCACACTTGAGATCTAACCTTTACCGGGGAGAGGAGAAGCGGGAAGACGGGGCCTCATTCATAAGGCCCATCCAGGCTGACCTGGATCTGCCTGTTCCTGAAGGGGCCTCCTGGCCACACCGGGCCAATCATCTGGCTAGCGACACGTTTCCAAGGCCCCCGGTACGGCACCCGCGGGGCATGGAGCAGGACGGCGACCCACAAACTTGCCGGCTCCGGGCCGTTTGGTGCGCGCGGCAAACCAGGTCAGCGAGCGTCACGCTGGCCGAGAAGCGGACAGGTGGACGGACAGATGGACCCGGGCCTCTGAACGGAGAGCTTAACCCGAATTGCGCTAGGGGAACATCCCATCCCAGCCTCACAGCCAAACGAGTAAAATTACTACAAAGCGCCAGAGATGGGCATCCGGCTTCGGGACGAATAAACGCACTTGCCTGCGATTTAACAGTCAAGCCATAATTCGGGACCCTCACACCATCACCGTGGCTATCCGGCGGGGGGGCACGAGGGGGGCAGCCTCAATCCAGCATGTTCTGCCTGATGATTATTTCTGCCATGAAAGGTAACTTTAACAATACAAACTGCAAAATCAGCCGCCCATCAATCTCAAACCGACACAAAAAAGAACACGCTGTTTTTAAATTTATTTTTTTTTTTTATTTAGTGTTCAGTCTCTGGGGTCTTCTCACCAAAGCCACTCCATTTGAAATGAATTTCTGAGGAGTAAAGAGCACAACCGTTTCTAAATGCTTAGAAACGTCATGCACAGTGTACATACAATATTCACTAGGAGGCTTTTTCTACTGTCTTTGGCATTAAAGCTGACAGGTCTTGATTTATTCATGGGTAATATACAGACTGTGTGATCATCGGTAAATGCTAGGTTGCGATACATGCACCGGCTAACAGCAGGAGCTTTGTTGTATGGAGCCATTACGTCGGTACTCCTGAACCCCCTAGATGACCCCCATCATTAAGAAATAAGACTTTACATAAGCAAACACTGCAGTCCTATTCAAATAGGATGCCTCTGGAAATAAACGAAAGGCTCGATGTGGGTGCTGGGGGGATGGGGGGGGGCTGAGTTTGAGGCCGACATAGACAACGGACAGCCTCAGGAATCCTCGGAGGTGAGGACAGAGAGGGCAAGCCTGGCCCACATCGCTGGCGTTTAAGGAGGTCCGCACCTCTCTCCTAGATGTCAGCACCTGTCTGCGTGTCCCCCGCGGATACTGCGACGGTCAAGAGGAAATCCAGCCAGGGAGTGAGAACGCGTCACGAAACCGCATCCAGCAAGACCGGAGTACAGGGAGGAATCACGCCATTTAAGGGCAGATCCAATGAAACCATAACAACTGGAAGACGACATTTTTACCCAGGCTGAGCAGTTTCGAGACTGTGCTCAGGACTGGAGCGTGCCGGAGAAAGGCGCGATGAGCCTACCGTTTACCGTTCAGAGAGGCCATTAGACCTCAGGCATGCCGGAGCATCCTAATGAAACGCAGCGGCGGTTTTCCTCTTGCCGACACGCTGGCAGGGTGACAGCCCATAATATGCAGTGACACTCCGGCAGAGTGGATAGATGATTCGCCGCTAATGAGGTCGATGCCAGTAGACGGACAGCGAGAACAGCCAGCACGGAGACGCGGCCGGGTCTCCGTCATGCGGACCAAACCGCCATTCCCATCTCATTTTGGGAAGTAGGAGAGTCTTGTAATGTCGATTTCGCCCAGTAACCGCGAAAGACGGGTTGCCAGCACCGCGGGTTGCCAGCCGAATGAGCGCAGGCCATTTTATTAGGTGTAGCGAGGGCAGGTTTACAAACTTATTTTTACCAAGGCCTGCAGCGGTGACAACCGTCAAAGAAATGCTACATGACAGATGCAGCCAATCAGAGCGGCAGCAGAAACGGGAGAGGGGGGGAACCAGCCAATGGGAACACAGTGCAAGTTTCGAAGAAAACCTAGTGCAAACCGCGAGGCCCACAAGGCTCCCATACCCAACAGTCTGACACACCAGAGACAGACATGACGGCTTTGAGAGAACAGGAGCTTAATTTGCGTTCCTGTAGCAAAAATAACACGGCAGACTTTGTACATTAACTAAAAATAAGTGCCGCGGAAAGCTGTGATCTCCCAAAGGGTGCAAGTGTGGGGACAGGGGGCGATATTTGGGGGCAGAGGAAGAAGCCCCATCTTGACTCAGGTGCAAAGAGAAATAGGAACTCAGTCAAGCTCAGGAAACACATCCAGCAGCTGATGATACGGGTAACACCAATAAACAAAAGAAATTGGGTTAGAAAAAGCTAATAAAAGACTTTGGGTGTTTTGTAAATGCATAAGTCTCCCACCAAACTCAATAAAAGACCTTTTGTTTTTAATGTTTGTCCCTTAGCTCATAAGCAAAACATGTATATAATTCTTCCGGCTCCTGAAGCGCTTTGTCTTGACCTGAAAGTTAAGGCCACACCGCGTTCGGGGAGCAAAAAGCATTTTAGCAGCTGGGCCTCAGAAGCCCTTCCCGCGAGGCCGGCAGAAAAACGCAGCACCTCAGCGAGGACCTCGCACCTCTTCCCCCTAGCCCGGCGGCGGAAACAAGGCGCCCGGCCGCGGCTTCTGCATCCACCCTCGCATTTTCCAAGGCCAGGAAACCTCCAGTCGGTACTTAAACAAAAAAAACACAACATTTAAGCCACGAAACAGGCTGCTATCCCCAGGAGCGATGGGCTGCAAAACTCAACACCGCAACAATTTTGTCACCAGCTTACATCCTGCTGGAAAATTACTTAAAATTACATTCCTTAGCACAACTTGTACTCAAGCAGACCCTGCATTTCAATATCGCATGCTAGTTTCCAGCTTCTAAAAAATTTATAAATGAGGAAAAAACAAGTTACAGTGCATGAGTTAAATTTATACATTTTATTTGATATTTAACAGAAAATTATGTATATTAAGGCATATAGTACACAGTATACAGTAATCACCCCAAACAAAGGTGTTAAAAAAATTACATTACATATCCTACAATACCATAACGATGTCATGCATTGCATAAAACAAAATTTGCATGCAACTTGTTAAGATTCAGGTTAAACAGGGGCATCATAACTACCAGCTGGCAGGTTTACAGCTGGTACAGTCAAAGAGGCGCCATTAATTCCCAAAAACCACTGCCACCGTTAGGAAGCTGCATAAATGTTATGGTAATCCCCAGCTCCCCTGCACCAAGCAGCATTTCACCTTTGCTACCACAGTCGGGCCGTGTAGCAGGCCTTCGGATCGCTATTAAAGGACGCTAAGTACAGGAAGCCCTCCGAGTTTAAAGCGCCTCCTTAATGAGTTTCTCCTTTGCTACAGAGAGTTTGCATGCAGGATCATTTAGAGAAAGGGCTTTAATGAATCCCCCGTGGCTTCGGCATAAATTGGCATGGGGAGTTTGAGTTTTTGTTTTGATTATTGTCCCTGTTGGTGAAATAAGAGAGACGAGGCATGAAATTCGCATAACCAATTGTTAATGACAAAGAGAAGGAAACTAACGTCGAAGGAATGAGCGCTAATTTTCACAACAAAGCACCCATTTAGAAGTTAACTGTTCATTAACTGGCTTTGCTTTTAGTTTCCGAGCGGATCACTTATTTCCTGCAACGTCTTCATTTGTCCTGATTACATAAGCGCTTATTGAAAATGTATGGATTGATGTCTTCATTGCTAACACGGCACAAGATAACATATTTACTGTCGATATACGGGGGAGTTTATTATAATCAATCCTGCCCGACCAACCTAACATCTCGAGAAAGTCAGGAGTTAAACCTGAATTTAACTCAAAATTTATTTCCATCCCTAAACTGATTAAATGCTAATTCCATAGCTCAAAATACAGATACTACTTTTGTTCGTATCAGAAAACGTAGAAATTTGAAGGGATTGATCTTTATCGGAGCATTCGGGGTTAAACATCTCCACTTTTGAGTCTCCAGTTTTATTAACAAGCCTCGAAGAGCTTGCTGACAGATCCTGGCGCGCATTCATAATTAGCATAATCAACAAAAACAAAACAGTGAGAAACCAGGGAAGCTCACAATACAATATTTACGTTCACTGAATTAATTAGCACCATTTAACGGGCCAGGTTTTTTTTTGGTAGGGATTCGGCAAATATCCAACAAGTGTCAATGTCCATCCCTCAACAGGCATACATGGGAACGAGACAGTCAGATATGATGGTTTATACGGTGGGGTGTAAACGCCTTATACATTATTCTATAAATTATTCCATAATTTGGACCCTGGATTTTCATGAGAATTACGTTGTCTCGAAGTGCAAGATCACACCAATAACACGGACAAGCAACTGAGCCCGCAGGTACACAAAAGCCAATGTCTTACCAAGAACACAATGTGCTTTAATTGAAAACAGATCCATCTCCCTTCTACAAACACTAGCAATAATATTGACATAATAAATAAATAAATGTGAAAATCTAATTTCAAAGTTACTCACATTAACTGTACATTTTGTTTGATAAACGACGACCTTCAGAGATTATAGAACTGGCGCCCAATCATGTATTGGCCTTTCCAATCATTAATCCGGAGCAGAAATATTTTTATTAATATCGATTTTTATTCTCCTCTACTGTGATGTACGTACAAACAAAACGATCTGACTTAACCCTATACTGTGCCTTTATCGGGAATATGCAGAACATTACACTTACCCAATAGCCAAAAAAGTGAAATATTAAATATAGTCCTTTAAGTAAAAATGCAGTAACTTTCTGCAGTCTCCAAAGAAACACCGGCCTTAAACAGGCCTAAATAATAAATGCATTAATTAAAACTTGCTGGGCATGTCAGTGAACTCGCCTCTTGATTGAATAGTTACACAAAGGCGCCTGTTTTCCGCTTGTTTGCTGTCATACGGAGAAGCGGCAGCGGCGGCGGGCCCGTGTCAGGGAGCTACATTTTAACTGGACCGAGACGGGACAGAACACCAGCCCACCAGCCATGCCTTTAAAACCCCCGTCCAGGTTCACACACACACACACCATTCCTTTTCAGAGACCCCCGGCCCCCAACCTGCAAATGTTACATATTAAGCGATTTGTCCAGTGCGGCTCCTCGGAGCCTTTTCACTGAAATCCGCTCCTGGCGTTTCAGCAACGACACAAAAACACGGCAACTGCTAACACAACACCGCATTTGTCTAAATAATAATAAAAATGATATTTAAGGCAATCGTTCAGACTTTTCCCCGTCCGCCTAGGTGTTGATTTAAAATATCGGCAGTAAGAATACAAAAGACCCCGCAAACTTCGCCTACTGACTGGAATAAAGGGGGGATACACGGCGGAAGATTGTATACGTGCGGCTGTGATTACGGGCATGTCTCGAATAACAGTACAGTACTATAGAAGGATCAAATAACGGCCGAGCGTAACGATTTGCAAGCAGGGGATCCGAAGAATTGGCCCAAGTTGTTATATCAGTTTATAGGAGGCGCTGGACGCTGCTGACGTCCTTATTAACGGGACCCGAAAATCGCAATTTTACAGCTTATCGGCCACACACTCGAATAGGTACCACTGGCGTGTTTCTGTCCCTTAAGCCTCTCTCTTTGCTCTTCGCTGTCCTTTAATATTCCCGTTAATTTGCCA
>JAODKL010000081.1:4922235-4949735 GCA_026780765.1 Petrocephalus schoutedeni | reverse complement strand
CACTCACACACAGACAAGGAGGCATGATTAAAATCCTCGGGACTCCGTGAAGACGCGGACAACTGGATCCCGCGCTGCGGCCGGATCCGGAGTCTCGTCGCTGCGCTTTGCGAGCGTCAGGCGCGTCTCCGGCAGAGTGATAGTCCCCCTTCTGGCTGCAGAGATTAGAGGCTGAAGCGGCTCCTGCCAGAGGACAGCCGCCACGCTTCTGGTGGAGATGCAATATGGACAGGAAAGTCATTACGCTGAACCGAGGCGGTCTGCCGGAGCAAGCGCGTCTTACTAGATATTAAACGCATTAATAATCTCCGCAGAATCGGTGGGCTGTGGAACAGAAATGTATTGAGGTATTAAAAAAAACACACACACACCTCCAAGGTTCTGTGGCCGTGGAAAAACGAGGGGGGACCGTGTGTTGTGACATTTTTACTTCTGCAGTCAATGGGAAAAATGGCTCCAAAGCACTTTACTTTCTATAATGATTTTATCTATGAATACTTTATGATGCCGTGTCCACGGAGCGCGCGGTTTTTGCCGCATTGCCCCGGGAATCTGCGGGAATCACGTCGTCCCGGGCCTCGGCCACGGATCGGGGGGCAGCTGGGGGTGTCTGCCGCCTTGTTGGTTACGGTGTTACCCAGCCAAGCCGGATAGGGCTCAGGACAGCGTCCTCCTCCGAGGGAGACGTCCTCCAAAGCGGTTCAGGGTGTAGGATTCCCAAGCCCTCACTCAGACACCACCGAATCACTACAGTAATCTTATATGCTTCAGATAGCATCCCTAATGCCTTAAATGTACATCTTATTATATATTTTTTCAGTTTTCCCTTTGTGGATATTATTCTGATCTCAGGCAAAAAGCTTATATGTTTATAAAATATTCATATGTTCACTGGCATCATTATTGCTATTTTATTTATGAACATGGTTTTGCTTTCCCCTGGCCTATTTCTGGCGGTGGTTTTCTTTTCTTACGCACGTACGTCATATTTAGCGCAGATTCCACACGATACAGCTTAATTGTTTGCCTCCGCGGCGTGAGGAGCGCGGCCGTCAGGTGACGCGTCGCACGGGAGCGCGCAGACGCCGCGTCAGCGAGGAGCGGCTGACAGGCGGCGCGCCCCCGCGGTGCGCGGGGAAAGCCGCACGCCGAGACGGCGACAAATAAAGGCTCACTTTGCCGGCGCTTTTATTCTGATGGGGGGTTCGAGCGCCCTCCCCCCCCCCGACCTGGTGGCATGCGCTACCCCTCCGCTGCCCTTTTCCCAATCCGCTGCCAAGCTGTTCCGCTAAAGTCTTACAGCTCGACTTCTGCCGCCCCCCTTTCCCAAATAAAAACCCAACAATACCCCCCCCTCCCCCGAGGGCAAGCCGGTGTTTTCATCTCAGACAAAGCGGCACAGAAAGGCTCGACAAGTCGCTCACCGGAGGACTCCACCGGAGTAATCTAATATACAGCGCGGCGACCCCCGTACGGAGGCGGACACGTGACGCGGCGTCTCCCGGCGCTGCGGCGGGGAGCTCGGCCAGGGGGATCTGCCGCTGTCTGGCCCAAATAGCACGGGCGGCCGTGATTCATTTGCTAGCTATTGTGTACAAGCACGATATTTGTGTCGATAAACAGAGGAAACGCTCTAATCAGCCTACGAGCTGTTCACAGCTACAACAGGCATGATATTGGGGGAGAATATCAGATAAATGACAGGTGGATGGTGAAGGAAAGATGATGGGTAATAGGAAGGAAGGATATTAATTGTATTTTCCTCACATTCTATCTGAATTAAAGATGTCCAGGTTTCCTGTGGGGGGGGGGGTTATTTGTTGTTTTTGATTTCTTAAATATTTTTCTTTTGTTTTTGCTACTGCTTTCATTTATCATTTTTATTTTTTCGTAAACACCAGATGAGCTCCCGTCTTGCCAAGAGCTAGCTTAGAACATTCAGTTAAATAAGCTTGCTTGGTTGCATGCCTCCTTTATCTACCTACAGCTCTCCGTTAAAGGAGCTTGGCTTATTCCAGAACCATCCCTACGCTGCATGCCGAGGAACGAGCGACAGCTTCTCTCTCTCCATGTCTCGCGTGACCCTAGAAGGTGAACCGGAGCGCATACCCGCCGATCCGGCTTGCCGGAGCATCCCTGCCCCTCAGCAAGTGCCGGGAACGTTCCGGATGCCTGACTGGCACAGCGAGGATGCCGTGCGGGGGTGATCACAAACCTTATCCGGGACAGCAGACGCGTTTGTCGTGACATGTGGCACGTCTGTCCACGCCGGCAGCCATGCGTACGGCGCCGACGTCGCTGGCCGCCCCAGAGCCAAACGCCGGGATGTAAACAAAGTTTCCTCGCGCTACAATGATCAAATATGGAGTTTGCAGATTGTGGAAATGGCGGCGGCTAAATAAAATGATGTATTGGGGGGAGAAGACGGGCCCTTGGCACCGTCCGCTAGCCCTGGACATGGGAGGGGTGGGGGTGTCGGCGCGTGGAATGTTCTGATTACGCTGGGAGTGGCATTAAGGTTCTGGCTTTGCTCGTGGCACTGGGGTGGAGGATGCAACAGGAAAAGCCGCGGGAGATCCGCCGGCAGGATCCGACGACCTTCCTGTTGGATCTCTGCAGCTTCCATCTGCCCTGCCAGCACCCGCCGTGAACGTCCCTGGCCGGGTCATTAGTGCGCCGGTGTCGCCAGGCAGTCCGGCGCGGGCCGGGGGAATGGGGCGGACGTGGGGCGTTTGGCTTGGGAGGAGCTCCGGCGCCGGTCCTGACATCCGGAGCCGGTGTGCTGGCGGGCTGGGAGAGAGTGCCCTTGCCTCCGCGCCGTGCTGGCACCGCGGCCTTCTGGTCTGCTGGACGCCACAGATTTGGAAGGTTTTACGAACACCAGCCATCAGAACCGCCCGGATGACTCTTCTTAACGGACTCCAAGCGGGCATTTCCATTTAAATGCCGATTCTGGAGTTCACTCATTTTCTTTTTTAAGCAGGTGATTCAATCCCCCTAATAATGGTTATCATGACAACTTTGACTGTTTGCTAATCATTTGTAACTGAAGACTATATATCCACGTGTATTAAATGTGGCGTGTATGGATTTTGTACACCCTGTCTTCCGAATCAGGCACCGGATTCATTTAATCTTGTGTGTTTTCGAATCATCCAGTCACTGTCCCCCGGACCCACGGTGGGGAAATCTCAACCAACGAAAGCGTGCGACATCGCGGCTCGTAATCGCCCGATTGTCCTAATGCTTCTGACGTCTGCAGCTTCAGGCTGCTTTTTGGAGGAAGGAAATCTCCAGAAATGGAGGAGCGATACCAGACAAACAAGCACTTGGTGGGCCTCCCCGGGGCACGAGTAACTTGCTGTTAGAATTCTGGGTAGGAGGGTCACATGACTGACTAGCTAACCATCGGGCGCGAGAGAAATCTCTAAAGCAGCGGATTAGTCTTCATCCTGTTGTTGGAAACCAAGTAATCTTTAATCCAGAACTTCAAGAATGACTCTGACTCAAGGCACAGAAATGTCTTTGCTGCCCCGTCGGGGTAATCAGTTGCAGCAATTGCACACACACACACACACTTGCATGCACTGACAGACCTGAGTCATGTGACACTGTGGGTCACAGCCATCAGTCCTGGTCATAGAATTCCTAATCTGTGTATCAGAAGTTGCATTTGAAATCATCATTTTCATTCAGCATACTTGTCTGTATTGTTGGCTTTGGTGACACTAGAGTTCCCGCCCGGGGCCAGAACGGGAACACCGCAGGACGCGCTCTAGGGGGTGCCAGTGAGCAGGCGGCCTGTGTGGCGTCTAATAAATATCTTTTTTCTTCCATTGCGCCTTCGTGTGAAATGCGAATGCTCACTGGCACACGCCTCTACCCCATGCCAAGTGTCTCACAGGCCGATGATCAGGAGGATTAGAAGCAGCTCCGCCATCCAGTGTCCCGGAGATTATTCCAGACACAGCCTCGAAATAGTGGCGGCACGGAATTCTGGGACGGTGTTAATTAAGTGAAGGGGTTAATTAAGCGGGGGCCGCTGGCCCATCGCCGAGGGGACTGTTCCCGACACAGCTGTCCAACTGCCGCGACTCCTCCCATCCACCCCGGGGCTCGAAGGAAGGTGGGGGGGCAGCTTCTCACCTGCCAAGGGATTGTGTGGGTATTTCACTGGCGCTGATGAAGAAAGGCTCGGGGGGGGAGTGGGGTGGGGGGGGGGGTAGTCATCACACACCTCCCGGATGAGCGGAAGTTCCTCTCTCAGTAAAGAGGAAGAGGACGGCGACCCAAAGGTTTTGTCATGGAAACGGGATTTGCTGTCTGGCCTCGTTAGTGGTGTAGCATTTTGTCACTGTCTGAGAGAGCAGCTTAGCGTACACAAGATGCCATTGTCAGGAAATTATGTCCCGGGGTCATAATATTCCACGCAGAAATGGAATCACACCTCTGCCTTCCTGCGATTTTTTTTTAAGCGCCTTTTACGGCATTCATCTATAGCAATGAGCCAGTGGGATGGATTCAGTGTCGTCATCTTTCCCAGTGTCTCCAGTCCATTTTACGGAGCAGTTATCAAGCCCACTAGGTTGTGGGTTTGAATCCCATGCTAGTTTTGAATGCTCAGTGTCCTGGTATGGACAGGCCACAAGGGGGGGGTGCTCTGCTGTCTTCAGTGAGGATGTACCCCACTGCAATGGACTGGCATTATGGCCGAGGCGACCCCTGGCTCATGCGCAGTACTTCCTAGGGTCACCGTGATCTGGCTGGGATAATTAGCTACTGAAAATGGGTGCTTGTAGTTTTTTCATTAGAATGGCTAATTTGATACCAGGAAGGCGGGCCAGCGTTTCACCTGGACCAAGACTCGCCTTCAAACTAGCCTCTGCCAAGCAGGTCTCTCCAGACCCTGCAGTTGTTTCCTTCTGCAGGCCGTATGATTTTAACAAGGCTTTAATTTCCATGGTAACCATGTCGTCCCACGTTTGATCATCCTGGGGTCACGTCTCACTCAGAATAGGTGTTAAAATGTAAATTAATTGAACTGTGTTTAGATGTGAATGTCACTCACACACACAACCTCCTGTAGGACTTATACAGACCAAGCTGGGTTATCAGCTTTGAATTAAACAGATGAATGGGCGTCCATCCACCCATCCATCCATCCATCCGTTTTCCATGTCACTTACCCAGTGGTGGGTCATGGTACAGATGAGTATATCAGTTTTAATGAGAAAATTGCACATTATCTGCAATTGGCACAAATGCAATTTGCGCGGTTAAATGTTTGTTAGTGTTCACCCTATGCTCTATTAACCGATGGCCATATTGGGAGGAAACGCGTTCCTCTATTGTACCAGTCGTGAGTGTGATAAACGCTGTTGTAACTGCACATGCTGTGAGCCGCGCACTGTTAAAGAATTAATAAAACAAACATTTTGTGAGAGGGCCCTCAGACACCAGGGGGCGCTGTGTCCACAAGTGCTACCCCCTCCCCAACCTGAAACGTGACCCACACGTCGCTGGGGCAGATGGCTTTGGACTGGAAGATGCCACCCACCGATCCCTGCAGAGGGAGAGCAGGGTGTCTCCAGGGCGACGGAACAGTCACATGACATCGCCCACATCCCAGGCAGCAGCCGCATCCACAAGTACGGGCCGTACTGTCCGAAACGCTCGAGTGAGTGAGGTGGGGGTGGGGGCTCTTTTGGGATGGCGGCGTTGCAGACCACAGCAAACCAACTTATTGCTAACTATAGGCAACGAGGGTTCAACACTGGGTATCGTGGCAGAACAGTGGTGATTATTTCAAGATATCACATTCATGAATGTCACACTTGCGGTGGTAGAATGGACAGAATTATCTTGTTGTGATTCATTTTTTGTGGTACCTTTGTTGTACATCTCTGTGTGAGTGTCCAGAATGATGGCCTCCAGTGCAGAATGTCTTCCAGGATTCGCTAAAATATAAATCACATAAAAATAATATAATTATAAAAACATAATAATAATTCAATCATATAGACTCCGGTTTCCGCCCCTTTGTGTGTATAAATACCAAAACATAACCGAGGGAAGTGCCTGACTGAAGCCAGTGTGTGAACAGGTACGTGTACGCGCGCGAGTGTGTGCTGAGGCTGACGCAGCTCACTGCAAATTGGGTAAAGTTATTTCTGGAGATTTAAACCCATGCAGCTGCTGTATGGCATCAAACGGGGTGAACGGGCTTCCATCCCTGTGAAATTCCAGAATTTTCTAACGAGGCCCCTTTCGCTGGAGGAGAATCGCTCGCCTCCTAACAGGGCTTGACAGTTTTCAAGCCTGAGAAGCTGGATCTGTGCCGGAAAGCTCTCCTGGCTATATGCGAAAAGGCAGAGAAATTAATTTAAAACAATGAATAATTTAATATGGGGTTTTAAATGTGCATGAGGAATATAATCTATTCGATGAGACTGTAAGAAGTCTTCTGACAGTCAGGTGGTCCAGGGTAGTGTGTTGATTACTTCCACTGTCACTGTCAAGTACAAAGGCAATGAAAATTTGCTGCTAGGAGTCCACTCATCCACTAGAGAGCAGCACCTCTCAACTCCACCTGCATGTATAACAGTATCTCAGGCCTTTGTACAGTCTCAGTTAACCAAGAGTACCTCCTCACTGGGATGGGCAGGACTCTGGACTCAGGACTCTGCACCTAGGCTCTGGAAGTGAGATGGATACAGGAGAATCCATTGCATTTGGGTGAAAAGATCATGGTACCATTCAATGGTAGCAAGTCATGTAATGTATGTATGGGTTAAGGCAGAGCACTCCTGCCAGCTAGCCTGGGCCTCTGATTGGGTAGCTGTGATCCCTGATGGATTCGTGGAGTCTGGGAGCCTCAGATCAGTGTCCTGGCTGCCTCAACAGCACGTTTAATAAGGAAACTGTCTCAATGCTAAGAGAAGGATCACAGCATCTATATAAAACTGCACAGGCAGTCCAGTGCTCCATGGAGTGCTGATGAAATGAAGAATCACGACACGAATGAAGAATTATGGGAGGTAGAAGTAAACTCAAACAAATGTGTGAACTGAATAACTGTTTCAAGGCTGAAACTAAACTCTCAAAGAGTCTCAAAGAGCATGACATGTTTTCAGTGTAATCTAAATCTGTTTCAACTAATGTGAACGTGGATGATTTTGACGTGACCCAATTAATGAGTTTACGGGCCAGTGGAGTTCAGTAGTGCATGATATTACCGGAACAAACAGACCAAACGGACACAAGGACATGACAGGGATTCATAAAATCCGAATAAATTGTTATACTTAATGTCAATATCTTTGCACGAGAAGACCAAATAACATTTTTATGACGCAAGATTCATTTTAGAGCTGTAATTTTATGAAACAGATGTTTTTGTACAGTTAGAAATTAAGTTGACGAGATGCAAGTGGAATCATCTTTTATGGTCATTAATAAGGTGAACATATATTTGCCTCACAGCGACATGCCAAACTTACATTCCACACAATGGTGAATGACATCATTTTGCTTCAGTTAGTTTGAGTCCTATTACAAAAATGCACACTTTGATAAGATTAATTACTGTTAATTCAAGGTTCTAAATGAGGGGAAAAGTATTGATTTCATCATGCACATTCCTCTCCTTTATATTTAATTCATTAGCAAAATTACTGAAGTTATTTAGTCCATTTACAGTATCATTTATTTATGCAAGGAGGGAAATGATAAATAAGTAAATAAGTGTACTTGTACAATCGGGATACTTGGATACATCCCCATTCCAGTCTTCATGCTTCAGTTGCTCGTCGTTGCATATCAATCAGCTTCATAAAGAGAAATAAATTCAGATATGATCTGCATGCAGAAAACCGAAGCTGCAACAAAGTGCTGCAGGAAATCGCATTTCGGGACCCTCAAAAAAAAAAAACGAGTTAATCTGTGTAAACATCCAGCTGGTGCGAGGGATCACACGTGTATCTGAACAGGGACACGGCGGTGCCATCCCGTGACTCGGAGCTCACGGCAGGATTAAGCTCCTCCTGAGACCAGGGGAGATGGAAGCAAGTCAGAAACCAAACTGAGCTAAAACTTTCACATTGTATCTCTGGCTATGTGAAAGGTGTGGGGAGGGGGGTCTTGTACTCTCTGTGGTCAGTCCATGTGACGCACTGCGATTTTGTTTTCTTTTACTTTTCTCTGGTCAGCTGTCAGAGTCACGTGCCCCCAATCATATCTGACAAATTACTTTGCCTTTATATTTTATATGGGCCGTGGTTAGCGCTGCTACCTCACTCTGCTGGGGCTGGGGTCCCACCCCGGGGTCTGCATGTTCTCCTCATGTCATTGAGGGGTTTCCACTACAGGCTGTTTAGACAATCCAGTCAGTCTAACTGTGTGTCTTTGGGCTGCAGCAAGAAACGGGAGCCTTTGGCGTGAGCCTGCATAACAGGCAGAACCAGCAAACTCCATGCATTCGGAGCTCAGGTGAGGTTTGTACCCCCCAACCCACACGAGGCGCTTCCCTGCCAATGAACTTTGACTGCATACATTAAAGGCCAGCTCACCATTTTTCCGTATCCCGACATCGCGCAAATATAAGTTTTTAAGGAGTTCAAGGAGACGTCTGTTGCCTTTTGGCAGAGCGTAGCTCTTTCTGGTACAAGAATGCAACCTGACACAGGAGAGAGCCGAGATGCGACCGCTGGGGATGTAAGTGCGGCCGATTCTAAGTCCAGCTTTCATTCCTAATCATGCAATTTGGCTTAATAAATGGCCATCGAGCCTCGAAAACAGCAACGCAATAACTCAGCCGTCTCCTTCCGTCGCCCGAACAGGGAGACTGTATGAAGATGACGATCCTACACATGGTGATGAAAGTAATAGGTTCTCTAGAGGACGCACAGTCTGTAGTTAAAAAGCGGTCATAATGGAGGCGCGGACCGGACTATCTGAGCTGGAAAATTACCCTCCTGGAGATAGATTACATAACTGTGTATGTCAGGGCCTTTAAACTGTATGGCTTTTCATTAATTTACATTTCACTCCCCTTATTTAGTATCACATGCATTAAAATAACAAGATGCAATATCCTCAATATTGATAGCAGTGGTTGCTGGTGTCGTGCTATTCAGCGCTTATTAAAGACATATATATATATGGTTTGTATAAATAAATGCATTGGTTTTTGTCTGCATTTATGTGCTTTGCAGTGGCTCTTCGACAGTGCCAAGCGGCCGTGCTGGATCCGGTGTGTTTGCCGTGTACGTACAAACGAGCGCGGATCTCCCACGTCACCAATGTCTGTTATCTGATTCCGGAGCCGGCTTTTATTAAAGCGCAGCGAAAGGCTTCCCCGCAGGGCGGCCGGCCGGCCGGCTCGCGTCTCTCCATCACTCCCCGCACCCCCGATCGCTCTCTGTTCATCCTCCGCGGAATCCTCAGCGGATCAATAATGTCTTTTAATTTCCCACAGGAAATACCCACCAGCGATTCAAGCTGGGAAAAAAAACGACGCGGGGTTGGGGGTGGGGGAGAATAACAGGGCAGGTGCGGTCCGCTGGTGGAGTCGGCTCGGCTGTTATTAAACTATTTTTCGTCCCCATATAACACTGTCCGTGTCTGTTATTGTTGCTCTTTGTTTCCTTCTTATGTCCCGACACCCGTTTCATAAGACGGACCGCGAGAGATATCTTTGCAGGCGGCGTTCCGGTACGTAAGCAGTTAATGCGTCTCTCAGTACTGAGGCCGTCCCAGGGGCCTCCCGGGTTACGCTGCCTGACTTCAGCCCTCCAGGGATGCGTATCCGGAGAGGAAGAGACCCCAGAAGGATAGGAGCAATGTTCCCGAGCGTACCGCGATCATACAGCTTTCTCGGCAGCAGGGGGCGTAGTAGTTACGGACAAGGCGGAAGGTGTACTTATACTACAGCAGCGAACTCGAGACGCAACACGGGGATTTCCCCGCGATTAACATCTTCGGATGATGGCGGCTCCTGCTGGATGCCGTGCCCGTCTGATCTGCTATAAGTCTGCAATATTTATAACTCGGCTGCCTGGAGTGTAAAGCGATGCGCGTTCTGCCTAAGGTGCTAGCAGGGACCTAGCAGGGTCGGAAAAAAAGATCAGCTAGATTACACTTCCCCGGTTAGTAGCGAGATTGCACAGAGTAACTGGTCATCTAGCACCTACCATCCAGCTGGGTATCTAACCAAAGGTTATGTGGTTATGTTAAAAATAAATGCAATGTGCTGGCCGAGTGGGGCTCTCTGATAGAGGCAGTGGGGGTTGTCTTCATTATAAAGCTTTTATAATAATATTATTTGTAAATTTTTTTTAATAGTGTAAAGCAACATCAATGTGCGCCAAGGACTGATGTGGCACGTATAGCAGAAGCCAGACAACTGGATAAAGGCTGATTCTCCATCCCCCACCGCCAATTCAGGCAGGCCGTAACCAAGCCACATCATTTGCAATCTACAATTGTGCCCTGGGGTTTTTACAGGTAATTAAATGTTAAATTTGGATCCATGTGATCCAGCCACACTGGATCTGCAAAAGAAATTAAAGGTATGTGTCGTTTTATTTTGAAGGTGATCGTGTCCGTTTTCTAGGTGAGGAATGTTTTAGTAAAAGTCAGGGTCTTTTGCACCCAAATCTATACACAGGAAGCTTCATCGTAATGGAAGGTGATCCGTGTGTGCGAGATGTTTATAAATTCTTCATAAAAGTGAAATAAACTTCCACTCGCTCCCGTTTCCATAGTAACATGTCCAAAACTGAGAAGTGGATCTGAGAAACCTTTCTGAGGAGTGGAGGGACTCTCAGCAGGATTTCTTGAAAGACTTGAAAGTCATTGTTCCTGAAAAGTGACACTGTTTCCCTGCTTTTGCATGAATTCAACAGCAGAAAACTGAGGAAGAAACCAAGCAAACTATATCACGGCCGTTTCCATTCGATATGATAGCTGATTACAGTACGTCTGTATATACACTGTATTTGTTTATATGTCTCCTTACACCTTAACACACGGCAGGACAGCATTTAAAAACAGATAATGACACCATACACAAGTATGAACAAAATCAGATGTACATCCCCCATTCATTTGTAATTCCTCGTTTTCGTATTTGTTTATTTTTGCATGACCTTGCTTGCATTCTAAGCATTGTCTTTGCAGCTTGTTTGCACTTTATGCTGCTTGGCTGCTTGGCAAAGGAATTGAATCCAGCCATCAATCCATCCATCCAGCACCGCTTATGTACCTCTCACATGCTGGGGAGTCTGGTGTTGGTTCAGCACTAACACAGACACGTGTCAGTCCCTGCTGGACATCACCCCCCCCCCAACAGCTATATCACTCCTGTGGGCCTTGCAGTGTCAGACCCCCCACACACACACACACATTCTCCCAGGCCCTCTTTGTTGCTGGATGGGGGGGGGATACACCTTCTATAGCGTAATGAGCGAGGGATAGAACCACCGGCTGCTTATTGCCACGGAAACGACAGCTCTTTTTGTGTCGGCTGGGTGACGGGAGGCGGTGGCGTCTTCCCTGTGACTCCGCGGGTCTGCAGCAACATGAATATATCAGTCCGGTCGCCACTTTTACAACACCCTGACACAGAAAATGCACAGACCTATTAAATTTCACCAGGACCGGGTGTGTGAATTCCCTAATCTGTCACCAAGATGGAACTAGACGCGTTTCGGGGGAGAACATCGCGTCAGTCCCCCAGGTTATAATGAGGACTCCGCCCAAGTCGCTGTCTTCGCCTTAATGCTGTTCATGGTCACACGCGGGGGAGGGGCTGTCTGTTTGACCTCATCGCACGCAGACGACAAACGTGGCAGCTCATGGGGCCCGCCCACAAGCCCTGCCCACTCATTGCCATACCGCGTGTCCCTGAGAGAGAGAGAGAGCGCCACCCCATGCGGAGCCTGGCAGTGCGCCCTTTCCCTCTATGTTTACAGTGTGTCTGCACTGCAGCCCAATGTTTTATACATAATACCTCTGAAAATACCCTTCAGATCTCTGGCTTGGGGGCTTGCCTCTGGCACTAACAACAGAGATCAGCCCACTGAGCTAAGAGGCAAGACGAGCAGGAAGCAGATCTTCACTAGCGAATGAGCCGGGGTCAAGGGTCTGGCTACGTGCTGCTCGCAAGTGGGAAACTTTCGCCGAGAAGAACTTTGCTACAGACATCACCGCTCTTGCTGCAAGCAGATTCTCTTGTAGAAACTTAGCCAGCAACCCCAATGACTTGTAAAACTTGCGAACTACAACATGTCCCTCTGGACCTCGCACGTGGAGGCTTTGATATGCACCCGCCTGCCATGACTAGACCCAAAGACGCATTACTCCCCTTAGAGGCTGCGCCCTCTTTTGGAAAGAAGCATGTACTACATGCCTTTCGAACCACATAAGAGCACTTTTTCTTAAGAGCATTGCTTTAAATTTTTTAAGAACTTCTATATTTCTGTTTCTGCTTTGCAATTTTAGAGTGAGTCAATCCTGAGTCACCCTTTATATAGTCAGTGTTATTTTTTTTTATTCCTTGAGTTTGATAAACAGTCAGATGGTGGATTATTACTATTATTTCTGGAACAGATTTACATGTTTAAAGTTAAAATGAAGACGATTGGTTGATGGTACTTGGTCACATGGCATTCAGTCCCCATTATTAAATCAGCATAGCTGCTTGTCAGCTGCATGTCCCAGTCTCACGCTATTTATTCACGTTCCTCGCACCCACACCGCTGGCCTGTCTCTGCCGCATCATCGCAGGTGCAGCAGTGAAGTTCGCCCCGCCACATTAAACCGCAGGCTTCAGAGGCCACAGCTGTATGGGGTCTTTCACCGAAAATGTGTCCTAGTGAAGCAGAGACAGCCTTTGTGTCTGCTTGCAAATGAGAATCGCGAGTGAAGCAATAGCTACTTCGTGATTGCGGGTAGCTGACATGCTACAGCCAACCCACCCTATGCTCTTTCATTCCTCTGCCCCTCCTTATGCCATCCAGAAGCTGCCGATACACACCAGGAAAAGCAGCCTCATTTGAGCCTCAACCCTCTACGCCCGAGGACCAGGTGTGTGTGTAATGGTTACCCATAATGCAGAGCGCCTGGCTTTTTTTTTTTTTACCTTCACTCCATCTCTGGCTTCATTATTTATTGTTTGATTATTTATTATTTATCCGGAAATCCCCCCCCCCCCCATGCAGCCAAGTGTTTTATTTAACAAGCAATGGAGGAGAAATTCAAAGGTACGAACGGGAGGCACTTCCTCTAACGTAAGGTGGCACCCACTGGGTTTCTGGGCCAGCTTTTTGACTGGCACCCCACCTATCTGCCACACACCGTTTAATTTAACCCCCTTCCACCCGTTTTCATGGTGCCACATCATTTCCCTTTATTGGTGAAGAAGGATCTGTGGGGCGGAGCCAAAAGATAAATAGCTCACCCTCCACCCTTTTTTCCCTGCCAGAGACCAGTGCTGCGGTGTCTGGGAGAGAGCCAGAGGGCCTCGGATCATCCATTTCTCCTGATTAGGCCGCTGCAGACAGCCGCTCTGTTCTGCCTCTCACCCGGCGCCCCCTGGGGGGATGCGGTGGGATCGACTGATCGATGCCCCGCGTACGCAATGTGACTCACTAAGGCAGACCCTTATATGTTTAGCTGCTGTTACCCCGGCAAACAGCACATCTACATCACAGCACATCTAATAAAAATGTTTCCCCAGGCAAAGACAGAAAGTACGTGGTCTTGGCTTAAGCTGTGCTCAAGGTTGGGTTTCAACTAATTAGGACACAACAACACGCACGCGTGTGTGCGTGTACAGGATTTGCTATACTTGTGAGGGCCAAAGGACTCACTATTTCACACTTCATTTTATGAAAATCTGTGACTGCAATCAAACAAGTAAAAATGAAAAAAGTCTTGTATTTTGCATGGCTACTTATGGGTAAGGTTAGGGCTGGGTAGGGGTCAAGGGTGTCGTGATTGGGATCAGGGTGTATCCCATAGATGTGGACGATCCTCACTAAGATAGGAATACAAACACATGAGTGTGTCTGTGTAAAGGAAGGCTGGAGTTATGGAAACATTTACATCATCTACACTAAAAAGCACAATCTCAATAAACTCTCAACCCCACATCATAACGACCACAACAACAAAGAAAAACTCTCCCCCTTAATTACAGCCCAAAATTTCAGCTGCAGTCGCACAGAAACTTTTTCCGTTTGTATTTCCATCTACTCTCTGAGAACCGCTCCTCCAGTACTGGGTCAGGCTGAACTTGGAGCCTGTCCCAGAAAGCACAGGGCATGCGGCAGGGGACACCATAGGATGCACACAGATGACAATTAAGGGACACCGAACCTGGACAGGTCTGTGGGTTGTGGGAGGAAACTCTTGCAAGTGCGCACACACACACACATACGTTTACATTCATATCTTTGTGGGGACCGGCCATTCATTTCTAGGGAAAAAAATGGTCCCCAAAACATCAAAAAATACAGGTTTTTGTCACACTGTGGCCACCAAATGTCCCCACAGTGAAATATATACATAAGTAATATATACAAAACACACACAGACACAGTCTGACAGTCCTCACTCCTATCCAATCTTAAGTATTATTTCCGCCATAAAACCATACTAGGCTGCATTTCAGGTTATACATTCATTACACGCAGTACGCCTGCCTCTATTAATCAATTAGTAACCATAATCATTTCTGATTGGTTTACGGATGCATTCACATAAACGTTGCGTACGAGGAGGAAGAGCTGTTCCGTTTCTTCTTGAATAAACTCTCCACCGCAGGCCTTTTTTATTCTCAAGCACAATACCCCCCACAACGGCAGAAAGGGATAAGCGCTTTGTTTGACAGCAAAAATGAGAATCAAGCTCAAACCCAATACCTTTAGTGACGAGTTTAAAATGATAATGCGCATCACCCATGAACAACGCACTGAAACGTGAAGGCTCAGTCGCCTTCGTGCGATCTTTTTTTATGCATCGGCCGAGGCGAGGAGGTAGGGCTATCAGACTTTGCCAGCATAATATATAATGCATGACAGTGAAAAATAACAAAAGCAAGGAAAACAAATCTTGGTAGCGCTGCAAGGGACAGAGGATGCTTCGGTACTGCCTTTGCTGTAAAATTGTCTTTTTCTCGCCGTTTTAAACCGATTCATTCAAACCGATCATTAACTCAAACTTCACTAAACGACACACTTCAATCGGTGACACGGTTTTAATCGGTTTTATTTAAAACTAAATAAAACAAAAAACACGGATTGTTATTGCACTACAAATAGATTTTAATAGGCTAGCTTTCGCCTTATATATACGACGGACAGCATAATATTATGAGCAGGGCGGTATTGTAAGACAATTAAATGGACTGTGAGAAAAATAAATGTGCATGAGAATAACGTGTAGCGTGTGGGTAGGTCTTTGTGGATTACATCCGCCTGATTCTATTGCAGTAGTTTGTAGCAGTTTTTGTGTGTTTGAAGTCAAATTTAGAAATGTTAGGTTTTAGAAATGTTCAATTAAAACTAATTATTTACGTGTTATGTTTGGATGGATGTTTAGGCCATGTGAAAATATTGCTTTCAACATACACTAAAATTAGAAAAATGCTTGTGTAGGTAATACAATAATAATAGTATAAGTAATCAGAACTTACTTGAAGCTGTAAGACAGCCCGGGAGTCATACAACCATTGCCACTGACAAGTACGTTTAATTTCTTTTGTTTTCTAAAGCATGTAGAACTGAACTAGACTAACGGAATGCAGAGCGCCCCCTTGTGGTGAAAGAAAATATTGAACCCCATCATTGAATCTTCGTGCTGAATCACAAAGACAATATAAACGTCCCTCTCTTAAAGTCAAAAATATGTTTGTCTTTTGTCTTGATGGTGTCTGCAGACTACGAAGCAGTGGTCAGCACCCACACAAATTGCGAGGCAGTGGTTATGATAATAGATGTTTATATTCAACATAGCTACAAAAGTTGCATTCTTTCTCCACAAATCTGTGTGTGCAAAATGCAGACAGAGCGGCCCTTTGGCGAGGCTACTGGGCGTCACGTCGAGAAAACACCATGTTATTGCACAGTCATCGGCTTTCCCCTGAACAACACCCATGACCTTTATCGCAGAAGAGCCCTGGAGCTGATTGGGGCCTTAATAACTACTTTCCTCATCCCCAGCAACCCAAAATGCCCTCCGGAGAGGACATTGGGTCTGCTGGCTACTGCCCCCTCTTGAGGTTTGCCCCGTCAGGGAATAAATATGTCTTACAAACTCCAATCCAGATCAACTAAAATTCCTGTCACTGCCTCATAGTTTAAAAAAAGTCTGCATGTGAAACAGCCTCAAATCTTAGGGAAAACAATATTTAAAATCATACCAGGACTGTAAGTGGATTGTTTACTTTTCTGAATAGAACTATTGGGATCAATATTATGGCATAGCCTGCCAATGCCCATGAGTTCTGGAATAGGATTTGCACTCTGCATAAGACAATTGGGCATAGAAAATGGATGGATGGATTATAGTATAGCACTGGAATCCCATCCAGTGCCCACCACCTCACAGTGTGACCCTGCGCTGGAAAAGTGTTTACAGAAGATGAATGGATGGATTATAATATAGCTCTGGAATCCCATCCAGTGCCCCCCGCCTCACAGTGTGACCCTGCGCTGGAAAAGTGTTTTACAGAAGATGAATAGATGGATTATAATACAGCATTTTGATTCTTAGTAGTTGTCTACCGCACAAGTAAAACTTTTAGGTGCGGTTTCTACTGACTCACCCGGAGGAAAATGTAACTGCAGAAAATCAACCAGCAGCTGGGAATGGAGATCCAGGTGTTTTTTCCTCTGGAACAGCATTAATGACTTAATTGGGACATACTGGGTTGCCATACCATCATTTGAGATGGTAAATATGACAGGACTGATTCAACTCAAAGTTTATATAGTGCCGTTGCCAAAACCACACCTTAGTTGCTTGACAAAGACTTGGCATTAAGCTGAGCATCACAGACAGACACACCAAGGGTAAATTTCACATTTTCTCCATTTGCTTCAGCCTCAAGGGCTTTGAAACTGTCATCACATATTTCAGATCAGGCACGTGCTGGAGAGGGGGGGGCTGGAGGTACCTGCCCCTTTTACCCTAAGTATTAAAAGTGCCTCCCTTTCATTGTGCCGTTTCCCCCACCAATTAACCAATTCAGAAGGTACATGGGTAGGTTTGCAATTCCCTGCAAAGATACATTTTAATGATTCCGTAGTAACTGTAGTTTTGGCTCTCTAAAAAAACATTGCACTTAATTTGTGGAATTGACACCTTGTCTAAACTGTCAGGCTTCTGGCCAGACATTCTCTGGATTTTCTCAGAGGTTACAGGGGTGCACATAGATTCAGACACAATGTTAATTGTTTTGGGAATAACCGAGCGGGCGCGAGGTCTAAGCATAGCTCAGTGACGTTTCAGTTTGATATGAACTAATGACAGGGGAAAAAAACTCATACTTATGTTCAGGGAAAAAGTGGAGGTACCATCATCTATACCCGGGGATTCCAACCTAGTCCTAGGGGACTCCCAGACAGTCCACGTTTTTTCTCCTTCCCAGTGCCCCAGTATGTGGACTGTCTGACAGGGAGTGGGGAGGGAGCAAAAACATGGACGTCCGCGGGTCCCCAAGGACCAGATTGGGAAACCCTGATCTATACTGTGGCTAACCGAGTTAATAAATATACTGCACCTCAAAAGAATCGGATATCTTTCAAAGAACAGGTTTAGAGAATTCAAATGAATCTGGATCCCTCTCCTTTCCTACATGGACAAGTAGCCCTTTTACTTGTAATTTGCCTCATAATCAATCTAGCACAGGGGGTGAGCAATCTTATCCACAAAGGGCCGGTGTGTATGCAGGTTTTCGCTGCAACTCCTTAATTAGATCACTAATTAGAGGACTGATTGGCTGAAGAATTCTCACACCTGGGTTTGAACAGCTGACCTTAGGGTTATCCGGAAAACCTGCATACACACCGGCCCTTTGTGGCTAAGATTGCCCTCACCTAATCTTGCAGTTCTGTGGAGGGTAGGAAGAATTGGGCGATTGTTTTGCTTGTTAAATGTTTTTCTTTTTGTAGTGCTACTATGTGTGCTGTTTAATATAAAACCATAAAAATGCATTTGTGGGAATTCTCATTCAGATTTAACAGATTAAAATGGGAGTGGGATGAAATAGGATGTCTGGGGGCTTCCATTTGAACAACACTTGGCTGGGATCCCGTTGTGAGGGTTTTCTGTCCACTCAACGGACGACCCGCAGTCTTACAAGGGCTGGACAGGCGTCCGGCGTAAGATAGATCAGATGAGCGTACGCAGGGTACAGCGGACACCCATGGAGACGGCCGCAAACATCCATCCAACAGCAAACGGATGTAGCACTGCCCTCCGCAGTCCGGCCAGAGGATCCTCGGCGTCCCTATGAAAGTGACATCGTTCCAGCAGCAGTGGGCGGCAGCCCATGTCACTTGCCCCGGCCTAACTTTGAACGCTGCGCCGTAACACAGCGTCGCGTCAGACTCCCCGCGCCGCTTAATAAGTGTCACCGAGGTGTGAGGACGCGAGGTTCGTCTGACAGGCATCCAGAGCGGACGCGTCCTCGCGGTGTCTCGCGGCCCCCCCTCCTGCCTCTGCCGGTCCGGAGCCTGACGCAGGGACATGACATGTCCTCCTAACGTGGGACACACGCCGAGCCGGCCCAGGTCCAGTCAAACCAGTGGGGGGGGGGACAGGGAAAAAAGGGGGGAGAGGTGACCTTGTAAAAGACATCTGACCATAGATAGATGTAAACACAGAGTCATAATTAACAACAGAATGGAGTCGACATATTTATAATGAATGACCTTATGTTATTGTTCGGTTTCAGTATGGCAATACTGTAATGCCTTTATTATAATCAAAGCTGTAAATCAGAGCATATCTGACCAGTTTTCAAAGGTATCAATGCTAATTTATTAAGGTCCCTTATTAAAGCATTAGTGTGGCTCTAGAACAGATCCTACATAACGTCACATTATCACTGAATCGCGCAATTTAGAATGCCGGTCTAAACCAGGAGCAAGGGTGGCGTGTAATAGATGCATTTTTATATGATGAACAGGAGTAAGCAGCGTGTTGGTCAAGGGAACCCGAATGGGGAAAATTTGACCAGAGCATATAGAACCTCCAGGATGACCGTCCAGCGATCGCAGTGCGATGGAGCTCCATGCAGCGCGCACACCCCCAAAGACGCGATCCGCGCCATTCTGAGAAATTTGCACACACACCTGTGCAATCACTAATGTAAATGCAGTAAACACGCCATTACTTAGTGATGTTTTGTATTTAATGTGTGCAGTAATACTGAATAAAGTAGACTAATAAACGACCTCTGAAACCTAAAATTAAACAATAAGCAATTTAAATATTAATCTTAATTTAATGCGCCGCGCTATTAAAAATAAACAGGGAAGTTTGCATTGTGATTGAGGGCTCCCATCACAGTCGGGTCCACCTTGTCCTAGCTAGTGTCTGACGGGGTCACGGGAAGATTACTTTAAATAAGGAGAGCGTCAGAAGGTAATTACATTCACATGGACGACATCCGGCCAGGTGTTTGTGTTTAACTCCTGGCAGACCCTGCTGAAATAGGCCGGACCAGCGCTCCGTCGGGGGGCGGCTTCTCGGATCCAGCAGAGCGGTCATTAAAGCCGCAGAGAGAAACGTTGAGGGTTAGTTTCAGCATCCAGACCCCCCCCCAAAAACATATAATCCAGCTATACAGCGTGAGCCTTTGGCCAGGATGTCTTCTGAGAGCGCGTTGCCAGTGCTACCTGTGCACGGCAGAAACGCCAAGGCACCACGGCGATACCTCAGTGCGTTACTCTGTAACACTGCGGTGTTCGCACTGTATCGGCATAGCGTCACTATGACCGGCCTTGAGCAAAAAGCCTCCGCGGCGGTCGTCGGCGGTTCCTGTTTATTGCATTGCACCCCCCCTCCCCCTCCGTCCCTGGGGATGGGGGGGCACGACCCCCTGCGCGAGCGCGAAGGCGGCGCGAGCGGCCCCGGCTGCGGGCGGCGCGCGCCGTCACGTGCGACTGCGCCGGGGCGCGCGGCCGGCGCGGTAATTAGGCTACGGTTAGCTATGGGTTATTTAGGGATGCGCCTTTTTACCGGCGCAGCCCCCCGCGTGCGAGAAAAAAATACATATACTTCGCGTTCAAGGACACCGCTTTTCCCCAAATGTAATGATTTCCCTTTTAGCCTTTGATTATGTCCACACCACAATCCGTCCACCTTCTTTTCCCTCCTTACATACACAGAATCTGCCGTAATTCCTCGCGTCACGTGGATCGCGGGCTAGACGGAGGCGAACGGGAGTATTGCGCGCGGCGTCACGCGCCCCGCAGTGGCGGGATCCGGAGCCTATTAAATAGCCGGCGAGCGGTCGGCGCGGCCGCCGCCTTCCTGTCATTGATGGATCGCCGTTAAGCTAACGGCAGGAATTAGAGCCGCGGCCGCCTTGGCTGCGAGGAGCGACGGGCTCGCCCGAGAGAGTTTCTTTTTTTCCGGAGTGCGTGGGGGGTGGATTAGCCCGGCACCGGGGCTGGAGGCTATCGAGCTGCTCCAGCACATGCCGCCACCGACGCGGATGCCCCTCGGAGGCTGGCGCGCGTCCACGGCCGGGCGGGGGCGGCGGGGGCGGCGGCAGCCTGGCTGGGAGCGCACATTGCGCGCCGCAGGACCCGCGCAGCTCCGCCCGGAGGCAGAACACTCAAGGACACTGGGGGGAAATGGGACAGTGCTGTCCCCGCCTGCCAGCTGCAGCGCGGCCCGTGGGGGCGGGCAGCAGTCGCCGGGAGACCGGCACTGCCATCTTTACCGGCGGCTGGACAGTGTGCGTCGGAAAATAAGACGTTTAAACAGCCTACCTCCAGACGAGTCATCGTGATATGAGCTATTCGGTTAATTAGTGATGTTTACCTGCGAATTTTAATGCACAGATGCAAATATACGAAGTGTTATATGCGTCCAGTCCTTAATGATATATTCGGGTTTTTAAATGTGTGTTTACGCTCACACAGGCAGTGCTGCTATTTCCCTCGGAAGAAATACCGAGTGGTGAAATAGTACTCAAAAATGGAGCTTGGGAACCCGCTCGCATGCAGGACCACCGGGGCTGTACCGCTACGAGTTGTTAAGCTGCTATTTTGACATTTAAGGGCCAGGATAGAGAGAAAAAAATTGAAAGATTATGGTGGACCATAAAACAGATCTGGAATCAAAGACAAAACTGTAAAAATGCATCCTTGTTTTCGACAAACTACACTAAGCACATGCAGCTGTTTTCTTGTGTGTGTGTCTGTGTGTGTGAGCACCACCCCTCCCTCCTCTAGGAAGCCCTCATGAAGTTATTCATGAAGAGATCCAGAACCCCCCTTCACCCCCCAGTTCCGCTGACCCAGGCTATCATCCCCTACCTTACTCGGGCCCATCTGGTCCTGCTGGCCGCCCGGCTTGGCTGAAGGCGCTGTGGTACCACTTAAACCAGCAGGACCACCTCGGATGGTGACTCTGGACCTCGCCGGAACCGGCCAGACGACAGTTTGGCTTCCAGATGAAGGCTCTGTTGGGGGGTGGGGATGCTGGAACGTCGATACCTCCACACCCCCGCAGGGAGGGTCCAGACCGCATCGATCAAGCTTGTGAGGAAGTGTGTGTCCGTTCCTGGGGTTGGGGGGGGGGGGTCTCTCAGCCTGTGTCCCCAGGGGAACACGGCTGTCCAAGTGCCAAGCTAAATGAATCTGCAAAAAATGACTGAGCTCTCAGAGGCTCTGCTATAGGAGTCACGCGGCAAACACCACCAGGTTGCTAATCACTAATCCTATGCCACTATTTCCCAGTCAGACTCACCTTCCATAGCGAGGATGCAGATTACAGCCCTTTCTGGTTATTTGCCTCAAAATGTTTTAATTGCTCCATGGGCCATAGAACCTGCCATTTACATAACATTACAGTTTTTAGGCACCAGATTGATCCCTGAAGCTTGAGCCGCACCAAGTGAAGAATTTAATATACACCGAATAACAACATTCTGCACCTGAATGGATATTCTCTCTAATCACAAGGAGGGTCATTGCTGCAGATTGTCTGGCCCCAAATAAAACAGGAAAGGAAAATCACTCACTGCTACTATACCCCAGCTGACAGCCCAGAGTTTTCTGGGACTCTTAAAGCTACGGTTTTTACCTTTCACGGCACTCTCTCTCAGCAGGTCACATGAGCGATGTTTCACGCTCGGCTCTGTGTGGTGGGCCGTTTAATGGAGCTATTCCCAGAGGGGGTCTCGTTAAAGTTGGGACTCAAGTGTCCCATTCTTTTACACTTGTGCCCTTGATGCCCGTCAGGCTCTGCTAACATGCTGGGGACACATAGCTGTTTGCTTGTTTGGAAAAATGATCTATCATGTTCACCCTACATGCAAATTATGGCATGGCTGAAATACGTCAGGGTCTTAATGATGCCAGAACATTTAAAAGCTCTTCTATGAGTTAAATGGCCGTGTGGTTCTTGAAAGATGATGCTTTGGAAGAGTGCAGATTCCAAGCACATTTATGAAGGGATAGGATTAGGCCGATTCAGGATGCAAACCGTGGGTCCGTGTCTCAAGATCCGCGAGGCTGCTGTCCAACCCGGCTGCCCCCCCAGGTGCTGCTAAGGGCCCTGGTCAGCCTGGATCCACACCATTTATTAACTGTGACACATCTCCAATTAGCCATGAGAGTGACTGCTCTCACCCCATAACTGGCCACTTTTCTGCTGCAGTGATGGGACACTAATCAGCAGAAGCAGAAGGCTCCTGGTACTTGGTACCAGCCCTGTCCTATAAGAGCTCCCTGCAGCTGCGGACTCCTGCCCAATTCCCAAACAATCACAGCCATCTGGCACGGTCGTCTTACGGCAGGCGAAATGATGCCGACGGGTCACGGACGGCGTGAGGGGAGCCACTGACGAGCTGCAGACACCCTGAACGTAAAACCCATTAAGATATTTCAATAATCACAAGAAACCAATATAATAACAAAGGGCAATACTTAAGGTTATCTTTTGAAACAGCATTAAATAAAAACCCAATTTTAACTTTGTTTCATTTTACTGGGAAGAAAAATCAGGTGTGAATAGTCAGTGTTGGTGTACTCAGCTGGTTATTTTGAAAGGGTGAAAAGGAATCATTCGATGAGGTTCAAGTATAAAAACATGGACCCTACTGACGGATTATGACCCCCATATTTCGCCACAGCTCAGTACAGGTCGAGTCCTTCATTTCCTTGTCAGACACCCGAGTTGTCAAACACCTTATTAACCATGAAACGAAAACATCTCAATCTAGCTGAAACGGGGTGGGGGTGGGTTAATCTCTCCTCCCAGAACCCAGGCATACACCCCCTGGAGGCATGACTTTGTCATTACGCCGACCCCCCATTGCCTGTATGTGTATGCAGCTGAGGATGGCAGCTGGAGGGGAGATTTTTTTTTTGTTGGGGGGGGGGGGGGGAGAAGTGCACCCATCGTTTACATGCACATAGAAAGAGAAAGGCACATACAGCACACGCCAGCGCACACGCTGCCACACGCCCCACCCCATAGCAGCCAGCCGGAGATGTTCTGGGAGCCGCGGTGGCAGCTGGACAGGGCGCGAGGCCACTGGAAGCAGGGTGGTGCGAGACGGGCCGCTCCGAGCACAGATTACAGCCCGACCCCCCATGCCAGAAACACGGTCACATGATCCAGCACACATCTGGCACGCCATCTGTATACCACTCCCTTAGGCGGTGAGCAGTTCTCTATTTTTCCTGCAGGGAGGGGGGTAAAGGAAAATCAGCTGCATGGATGAGAGGACAGTAGGAAGAGGCTTGGAATATAGCTGCCTTTTAACTCCAAACATACGTGCAGCACCAGAATAGAGGGGGATGTGAAGTCACTGTGTTGCAGCTTTGCATTCCTACACCTCACACTCGTGGGACGCAGCCAGAAAGGGATTCTCACAGCCAGATCCAAGATTAGGGCTCCTGGACAGACTGACCCAGCAGTGGCATTTACCACTCCTCAAACCACATATTTGCATTGGGCCCCCGAGGTTTCACCCCCTGTTGGCCACAAACAGTCACTACACTAAATAAACATTTTCCTTATTTAGATGCGGCTGAAATGGCATGTTCTGTTAAGCAGCAGGCTAGCTCAGATCTTCTGACTAGACTTCCTAACTATTTATTTAGTTTTTGAAACATCTGTAGGGTGGCCCCCTAAGGGACCTTTTTAGTGGGGCCCCAGAAATAATAAACCTACCCTTGCTGATACACAGATCAGTTATATTCCAACACCAGCTTCAGCTTGCAAAGACTAAACTTACAAAGGTGGTCGGTAAGGGATAGGACGGGGACTAGCATAGCATGATCGATGTCATCGGTGCCTAAACCTGTCAGGAATAAAACTATAACCAGAGAGTCATGAGACAAAGACTCAAACAGAACCAGAAACACATACTCCCAAACCTCACTCACACTGGTAGCACAGAATCAGACTTCCTACAATACGAAAAAAAAAAAAAAATCACAATAATTTATTTACTTTTTGTTCAAATCTTGGGACATACAGCATAGCATTCAGTGGTGAAGGGAAAAAAAAAGAAGTGTCACAGATATTATGGTACAGACGAATATCCGGAAGTCCTGCAGATTCGCACGGCACATGACCTTGTGAGAAGCTCAGCCGCGGTTGGACAGAGACCTGCGGCTCCCAGTAGTGCCCTTTACTCTCCCGCGGTGGAAAAAGCTCAGGGTAACATGATCTTTAGACGCCTGGCGACCATCCCAAGGGCGCGGTGCTTTGCGCTGCTAGACAGCGACCTTAAACGTGTCCAGAGAGCCGAAAGAGGGGACATCTGATCCAGTCTCACCTGGAGCGGGCGCAGACACTCTATTGCATGGCAAAACACATGTAACCTGACAGCAACTGCGCAAGCCTGTAGAAATGGCGCCCTCTATGGGTACACCATTAGAATACACACAAAGCTTACGGAGTGTTTTCACCGGAAAAACCGTCAACTTTTCCAGGGTGTATAGCTTGCCTAGTGCATGAAACCGTTATTCAAGATAAGTAGAACTAAAACAATGTATTAAAAAAAAAAGGGACAAAAAAGGTCACAGCTTAAAAAAACAAAAACAAAAAAACATTTAAATTCAAAACACAACATGAAAATATCCTGTACTAGACTCCAGATCACTATACAAGTTTAATTCTATCTAAAAGCATAAAATACATTTGTACATCGGTTAATCAAATGAATTTCATACAAAAGTTTGCCTCTCCACGATACGACTTGTATCACAAGGACAAAACGATGTCCAAATTATTGCTTTGCTTAAACAGGGGAGGGGAAGAATCACACAGAACCGGCACAAGGGTTAGTCACCTAGCAGGAAATGAAGACAAATGCATCCGTGATCTGAACTGCAGAGTAAGGCGGCTTGTCGCTCTCAGCAACTCGGCTCGACCCCATTTTGTTAACATTTAAGGCATCGCAACGTGGAGGCAGGTTTAAAAGCGCTGGCGGAGCGACGAGACACGGCCACTTTTGCTGGTCGACATCACAGAAACGGAATTACAAAAGACTGACCCGACCCAACCTGGGAATACCAAATGTATCGACTGGTGATGCGGCCACTGAAAGCAGCAATCCCAGATTCAGGAAGTTCTGACATGAGAGGGCTTCTAAAGAAAGGAGAGAAAAGACGAGAGCAGAGGACTCTGCTCGGAATGCAGACGGCGAGGTACAGATCTGGGGAGCAGGGTGAAGGAGTGGCTGGCTCCTGGAGACAGTCCAGTCCTGAGGGCCATGAGTGGCTGGCATCACAGGCTTGTGCACAACAGAAACACCTTCACCCTTCACTGCTGGTAACTTCCATACTGACCCTGGGGCAGAAATACAACAAATGTACGCGTTAAATCCAGTGGTCTAAACACCAAAGAAAAACTTTGGTTCACTTTAACATCCTCAGATGTTCCTGCAAAACTGTCCTAAGAACACGGCAGGCACATTGTCCACAGTGTGCTGTTAAGGATGTGTCTGTCCAACCTCTCATTCCATCAAACAAACACTTAAAAAATATACAGCAATACCGCAACACACCAGCAGATGTCACCATATAAAAAACCCAAGACGATCATGCCGACCTAACCTAGACAATGCTTCACTTTTTCCTCCTCATTTTTTTGATGCTGGTTAGAATTTCACACATTTCTAAACAGGGGTCGAAGGTGGCTACTCGAAATGATAAAACTGGCATTTGGCACAATTCTATATTAAATGCTGTTTATATTGGAACATATGCCCACAAAATAAACCCTGCAATAAATTTAAATGACCTATTTTCACAAAAAAAAACAAATGATACAACAGAAACTGTTCCACAGCATAACCATTAGTACCATCAGTAACCATTTCTGTCTGTAATTTTGATTTTCCCCATTTCGACCCCTGATTACAAAATACTATTAAAAAAAAAGAGGACAGGAGACAGATGGAAAGAAAGAAAGAAGACTTCAAACCAGCTTGGCTTTAAGTCAGCATCTTCACTGAAACCATTACCTTCAAGTGTTATAGTTATAGTCAGGGGTTCAAAGACCTGGTCCTTATTTCCTCATGTGGGCCTGAATTTCAAAAATAAAAGATATGAAAAAAAAGCCGGGCCCCCCCAGCGAGAGCTGCCCTGGACTCAGGACAGCAGTGTGTGATCCTCCAGTGGCTCCTGCAGGCTTCAGCGAGTACTGCTCGAGTCAGCAGGGCCTGTGTCAATACAGCAGGCTCCCAACACACCATTGGCTGGGGCTGGTCACATGACATCCTGACACTTCCCTGACAGACTTGGCTCCCATGCTAACCCTTTAACCATTAACAAGGCCCGGATGGCTTAACACTACACTAAAAACATTACTAAATACTGGAATGCACATCGCCTCCCGGGTGGGGCGGGACCTGAAAGGCAGGCCAAAGCACGGGGTCACGGCTTCCCACAGCTACCCGGCAGCCTTTACGTCTCCACCTACCTGGTCGTAGCCATAAGAGCGCTGCTGCTGGGCTTGGGGGGGCCCTGGCTGGGGGGGCCTGTAGGCTGCATACTGCTGTCCCTGTCCCTGGGGGTAGTTTGGGTACTGTCCCGCACCCCCCTGCGAGGGACCTGTTGGGGGGGGGAGGAGAAGATGCTAACACACAGACACACACACACAATCAGCAGCTGCACCATACTGTGGAGGGGCCACTCCACCAATCAGGAGGGCTGTTACACTGCCCATCAAGGGACCACTTCGTTCATGTTCTTTCCGAACACGTTAAAGCCCTCCTCCGAACCCCCCACCCGAGATCG
>JAODKL010000081.1:4894467-4908219 GCA_026780765.1 Petrocephalus schoutedeni | reverse complement strand
CCCCCCAGGTGTCCGTATCGATCAACATGATAGACCCCCCCAGCCTTTCAAAAAAACAGTCAGGCAGGCGGCTGAGGACCTGGAGACAAGATACATCAAATTGATACCTGAATGATTGGTTTACGAGTAGCGGCGTCTTACATCGTTGTTTATTCTCAGAGTGACGTTGTCTTTTGGACCTTAAAAGGTGTTTCTCCCCTCAGTATCGTGGGACTTGGATGTCCCGCTGTGGCTCTTTATGTCTGCTTATGCACAGGTCTTCCACTCTTGTGGACAAAACGAAATAGCGCATTCTGCAAAAAGTGGCATTGCACTGTTCACCCAGTTTCTTGGGTTCACCTAAGCTATGTGCTTTTAAATCACCAGTATAGATAAACACAGTTTCCTTTCTCCTGCATCACAGATGCCCCCGTCTAAAGTAATCATCAGTCCATCATTGGCAAATCACATCATGTGACACAGAAACAAAATATGCATCTACGCTGTTGACATTTGTAGCTGTGTTTAAAAGTGAGACTGGGCTGATGAATCTACAGCTGCCTTTCCGATCTCACTCTTAGGCCTGCTCCTTGCTTGGGGACAGGGCTGATCTGCATTGACAGGGACGTGGCCGGCTGCCTGCGGCTCCCCTGCCCTGCTTTCCACAGCAATTCGCTGCCAATCCTGCTTTCTTCTCTTTCTGCCCCCTAAGGGCCTGTAGACTAACCTGACATGGGTTAGCATTTTCAAAAATGGATCGTGGCATTCTTTACACCACCATACATTTCAAGACCAACTGCAGCAGATGTGGCAAGTTTCTTCTTAGCTTTTTTCTGTTTGGTTTGGCTGTATGAGCTTCTTCCTACTATGTGTAATTGATCTAAAAATCAGGGCTTTAGATTTCATTTCAATGCACAAATGAAAAAGAATGGCTGCATTAAGGAAAAAACTGGTGTATAAGAGCGTAATGAAGAAGCAGCAACTTTTAAATAACCATGTCTAAATGGGTCCCTGCCTGGCTCCTCGTGTGTTGAGTTTGCACGTTCTCTCCATGTCACTGTGGGGCCCAAAACACACTAAGGTAAACCGTTGCAAAATTGTCCATAGGTGTGAATATCTGTGAAAATGGCGTGTGTGCCCTGTGATGGGTTGGCACCCCGTCCTGGGATATACCCTGCCTTGCTCCCACAGCCTTCAAGATAGGCTCCACAACCCAGCATCGGCAAAAAAAGTATAGAAAATAGATGGATATTTAAGCAAACACACTTTACACGATTTCCTCTCTTGAAATCTAAAAAATGTCTTTATGTTTCACTATAACCATGTGGAATTTCAAAAGCAAAATAGGAGTTTTTCTTTCACACAACATCGTTTTAGATGTCAGCCAGCCACCGCTACTATATTTTTTGTTACAATATTTTTAACATCGTGGTCATAAACGTTTCCAATTAAATTGTTTCCAAAAGTCTCCAGCAGGTGGCAGTATTGAATAAAACTATAACCCATTTCAGGGGTTGCTCACAGTAATTCTACATGAATAACATAGTATGTCTTAATAAGTGCTGTGTTACTGATATTAAGTCTTTGCTTTAGGGTTTCGGCATGAAGCAAATGTCTACAGCAGCCTCAGAAGGGACCAAATCACTCAGTTGTAAAAAGCAGTTTCAGCATCATAAGCTTTTTTCTCTCCATGGCATGCCACATTTACACATTGGTCCTTGTGTTTCTGTCATATCTAATATCTGGTATTTACAATAGATCTGACTTACGCACATTGGTGATTTTCAAATGATTCCATTTTTGAAGATTAGTAAATTGGGATTGGGAAATTTGTGATTATGATAGAATATCACCCCATGATCATATCATACTTAATACAAATAAGGTGACTTAGGTTAAATTTGAGCACAAAAACATATGCAAATGGGTGGTCTACAGTAACATGAAAGAGCAATGTGGTCTCCGGAACATAAAAGTCAGGAAACTGTAGACTACGTACAATTAAGTAAGGAAACCACTGGACACAGCAGGGCGTGTTACAAAAACCCCAGAGCCAGTGTCCTCTCAAGACCCAGGAAGCAGTCGTGAGCCTTTCTCAACCGAAGCCATGGCTGCTGCAGGATGATGTTACATGAAAATGTCAGAGGCAAACAAGAAAAAGCCATTGGTCCAAGAGATAATTCTTGCCCGCAGGCACTGCAATCTTGAAGTCCTGTGACTCCTGTTCACCCACCCCCCTTGTGCTTTTTTGTCTGTTTTTCCTTCACATGTTTTGTAATACTTGTTTTTAATTTAAAAGCATTTATATTTAGATACTCTGTATTAATGAGTGTGTGTTGTAATCAAGCTGGTGTCCCTGGTTCTCCTTTGTAAATGCCAGATGTCTCTACTCAGTCTAGAGTCAGACCATATTTATTGCTCAAGCGTGTAGCTCTGCTCAGACTGATGACGTACCGCGTTACTCAGGTGTGAAGCGTAATCACGCTGGTATGGTGCCTTACCAACATTCCCCTGGTCGGATTGGAAAACTTCCAGGACCTGTAATGCCTTTGGTCTTTCACTGTCATTTTTTTACTCGTCTTTTCAACATGAAATTTGCAACGCCAAGGGAATTTAGTTCCTTCAGCTGCCGCGGAGTTTATTTCCAGTTTCCATTACTCACGGTTAAAGTCATGTTTTTTTTTTTGTTTTGCTTAATTGCATGATTAAACTGTTTGTTTTTGCTTTCCTCCTGACAAAGCTTTCCTCCTCCCACTCCGGTTTTGTCCCAGGTGCGCACCACCGCTCACCTGCTCTTTGCAGAATATCCTCGTCAGCCTGTCCTGTGCCATGTTCGCCTGCCTGGGCGCCAGGATACATGTGTGGGAGACGCCACGACTAGCCCCCGGGGCTGATCTCATCCCCGAGGAAGAAGAAGTGACACACAGGCTGTTCCTTTGTCTATCCACTGCCACACACAAGCAGGCAGCAAGCTGTATGCTGCACCACACATGCACACACACAAGCACGCTGGGCCGAGGCCCGTGTAGTGGGTTGAGACTATGTTTGTGATCTTTTCTGCAATATATGTTTTGGTTCTCTGGCTGCATCATTGTACTGCACCCTTGCGCAGACTAAAGTAATCGAATACGAAAGCTAATAAAAGGATTCAACCATTTTTCCAAAGAGATAAGGGCTGCCATTGCAAAGCAGCTGCATCTTTTGATGGCTGAGGAAAAGGAGGAAGAAAAAAACTGCTTTGAAGCAGAGGATCAATGGCTGTGCAGTCGCCGCATGTAAATCCAGGAGATACGGAGTGAGCCCGATAACGGGGCGGCCGCCGGGATGGAGTGCGAAATGGCCACGGGGCATCCAACTTGATGCGCGGAGGATCCGCATACAAAGATACGTTCTGTGAGTCAGGGCGTGGGTGGCCCAACGTCTGGAGGCGCAGAGAGCGGTCCTGCTGAAAGCAGACACCCAGAGCTTTTCTCCTTCCCTGCTGCAGTGTCAGATTCAAATGCAGTGAGTCGCAGCAAAAACGTGACATAAGGGCAGGGCTGAGAGATATCTAACTGGCATGCATCCATACTTCATGGAAATTCATAGCATCGAGGGAATTAATTAAGCCTAAGCCTAAAATGGTTTATTTCTTTGCCTGTTACAGATGTCAGAGATGCATCACACTGCTGTGACTCGCAATTGTTTTAGTTTGCTGTTATACGAGATATAATAAAAATAATCCTGTACTTAGCACTGCAAAAGGGCGCCATGTTCCCTAAAGATGGGTGACTCAAGTCTGTTTGAGGCTGTAGCTACAGGCTGCTGGGACTCAAGGGCAGATATTTGTAGCTGTTTAAGGACACCATTCTCTCCCTTGGAAGGCAAGAGGTAAACAAGGGAGCTGAAACTGGGGGCTTTAATGAAATAACGGGGGGATTGTTTTACCATGGAACCAGGAGCCGTGGGATCCTAGGGACCATTCAGATGCACTGGGTTTCTTCACTATGTCCAAAATAGCCTTAGTCTGGACATTTGTGCTTTGAATGAAAATTATGGTTTGATTTGAATCATTATTGCCTTTATTCTTCACATTATCCTTTAGTCTGAAGGCATCAATACTCTTTCTATCTGACTTCATTACCCAGCTTTCTCATCAATAAAGAAACACAGGAAATACCATAGTCCTCATCTTAGTTTCTTGAGTCCACAATTGTCTCCATCTAGTCCAGCTCCTTTTTTCATATGTTCTGGATCCCATGACGCTTTTCCACTGTATACAGGACCCGACCCCTACCCGAGGATTAGAGAGACTTAGTTACAGTGCAGTTCCAGCTCATTTCAGTTTTCCACTGCAGAAGGGTCAGCTCGCTAAAGGTGTGGCTGGGTTTGGAGAGTGACGGTGATGCAAAATCAAAGTGGCACTTAATTACAGTTCAAGGTGTATATTGTGATGTACTATGTGCAATTATTATTATTATTATTATTATTATTTTACTGTGTGCTAATTTCCGCTAGCATGTGTGAGAATAGCCCTGTTATGCTCGCAGCAAACACTAGTGAAAATAGCATTCACTTATTTGTATCCTTTCAGCTGTTCTATAGTACTTTTAGTAGGGGTTGGATATTTTCCAAGTTCCATATTTTGTAATGCATTAATACATTACAAAATATGATACTACTAATAATGAATTATATATAAAATATGCCATTTTTTCCTTCAGATAATGCATGCATATCTGTGGACATACCTGGAACTGGGAGGGAGCAAAAACGTGGGCTGCCTGGGGATCCCCAAGGACTGGGTTTGGAAACATTGTGTTAAATAACCTGCATGGGAGCTGAGCATCAACAGCAACATCTCCCAACAAATACACAAACCCAACATGCATGCACCCATGGAAAGAGTGACTGTGATGTTAATGAAATTCATGTACTACGTTTCCATGACAACAACACATCAGCACCAATTAAATTACTTTTCCCCACAGTCACTGTAACATTCAGAGAGTGTTATGTGTTATCTTGTGAGATAGGTAAATGAATGTTTTGAGGAATTTTACACTGAATCTGCTGCTGAAGATGCAGGTGTGCAGAACTAGAGATGCTGCAGATAATCTCTGTAAAGCAACACCCTTCTCTGTTCTCACCTTACTCCTCAAGTTTTGTATGTGAACATACTACAAACTGAAAAAACACACACAGAAAAGTCCTGCACCCCCACCCCCAAAACTATATTATTGACTCCACAAGTTCAGGTCCATAATACTCAATAGTGATTATCCCTATGAAATATTGAGATATTATCAGCACTGGGCACAGAGGAACAGAAATCCTGTGCTGAAAACCCCACCATCTCCTTCCCCTCAATCCGGGAGGGGAACACCCATGTTGGGAGCCACATTCACCCACATGGGGCCCCACCCTGAGGCACAACTTCAATCCCAGGGGAACGGGAAGTTCCTTTTGTCTTGTGCTACACCTGTTAAAAGTCTGTCTGCCTCCATGTGCTCCTTCCTCCGCACAGCCTGGAGCTCCTCATTGTTGCACAGTCTTTCTGCAATGACACCAGGAAAGCATGGAAACCAAGTTGATTGATGGTGATAGTATGGAGGATGAGGGGTACGCACAGCCTGAGGAGCAGCCACAGGCTAACTATATTGCAAAGAAAAAATGCATTACATTATATCATCTATTTACCCAGTGGACCGCCTGGTCTAGACCTACCACCACAGCCTTACTTCCACTTATTTTTTACCTAAAGGGCCCCAGCTACATTGTGCCATTTACAGAAGAGATTCAGGTCAAAGACTTTCTCGGGGGTAAAGAGGCCATTCCTGTAAAAGCACCTTCCGGTCATTCGTTCAGTTCTTCCACTGCCGTTCTCCAACTTTCATCCCATTCTCCCACATTGTCTGTGGCATCACACCAACTGGCTAGTCTGTGGCTGTCACTGCTTGCCTGCTAATGCAAGGGTCATTAGAAAGGCAGACATCTCTCCGTTTTGTTTTGGGTTACGAGCTCCATAAAACCCACCAGCACCCGCCTCACGCCATGGGCGTAAATAAAAAAAAAGCAGCAGCTTTTCTATCCTTTTTCATCTGCGTTAGATGTTTTGAAAAGCAGAGGAGTATGTAGATGATCAACACTGACCTTTATCTCCACATCTAGGTGGCAGCATGTCCTGAGTGAGCAGATTCCACCGTGGTTCAGACATGGTGTACCTGAGTACCTGAGGGGCCAGGCTTATGGTCCCAGACAGGGGTGGGGGGTAGCAATGCTAGCGATGATTAAAGGCAGGTAAAACATGGACTTCTAATCCTGGGTAGGTTACGGTAATGACACCACCCTTGAGAGAGGGACTTAATCCACCCTGTTCCAGTCCAGTCTGATCTATGTGTAACCCTGCTTGGGGAGGGAGAGGGAGCTGTAGGAGAATCTCTATTACAACATTTTTCCAATCTTCTATTGTCCAATTTCGGTGAGCCTGTGCGAACCCACCGACCACTTTATTAGGGGAACCTGTCCAACTGCTCGTTGACGCAAATTACAGATCAGCCAATCACATGGCGATTTTTAATCCCAAAGATCTCTAAGGAAAAAAGAACACAATGAGCTTCCTCTTTTGTTTGCTTAAATCTTTTCTCCTACTGCCCCCCTCGAGGACGTTTCCAACGCATTCCGAGTGCTGGATCCTCCGGATCGCCGACGATAGCAGCGGCTGCGCTCCGCACGCGGCAGCCCCGTTTTGGCGGGAAGAAAATATTTAAATAACAGCACACGCACGCGTACATTTAACGGACCCCATTAAACGTTCATACTGTTGCAACGAATAACTTTTATAGTCACACAAGTTACACAGCGCCAGTCCGACAATAGAAATCGCGTTTGGTGTCACACACAGCTTGCCTATGAGCTAAACAGGCTTTCTATCACTCATTCTAAGCTCACTGTCGATTTCACCGTAATATAGTAGATAAAAGCTGCACCTCGCTGCACCCCCTGCATAATCACCTCGCTTTTCCTTCCCATTTTAAAAGCTGCAGTTACGTCAGTGAATCAATTAAAACACGTCCAAATTATTTTTCACAAGTTCAACCCCTATCGTTTTACTCGATGCTAGTTAGCAACTCACCAGCATGACCCAATTCAATTAAGAAAAGAAATTTCACTAACACTCTATCTCGGTTCTCAGCCTAACAATTAATCATATGATGCAACTGCTTCCTTAACTAATTTAAAACGATGTTGGCTATTTTTATTATTCTGGTTACACCCCACTTCTGTCGGAGCCCTGCACTCTTACGTAGTCTGATGGGCCAAAAGATGGCCCTTGCAAATTGGGTATAACACATAGGGAGTGTATGCTAAGTGCCAGTGTCATGCGAAATGTAGGATATACTTCCTTTGTAGGCCATGTTTCCAGCCTTGTCAGGGTGGCATCCTCTTTGCCTGTGACGTCATGGCGAAGTTCACGAGCCCTGCCTCCTCTCTCCCATAAATGTTATGGTACCCTAATGGAGCTGTGCGATTAGCATCCCAGTGGATCACAGCTGCCCAGTGTAGCGTGGATGATGAAAGAGCCCCCAGAAGCATTGGCCTCCCCCCAACCCCCCCAAAGCTAGCGTCGCTGTGAGGCACTGCCTGGCCCGAAGGCTTCCATGATGGATACCCGGGTAAAATCGGCCAGTATGCTTTAGAAATGAATAAGAATGTTCAATCTGGAGGATGATATTAATCAGCCGGCTGAACATTCGCCATGAGCGAGTGTCACGTCCTGGATATTTAAGGAGTTTCTGTCTCAATGCCATTATTAATGATAATATTATTTCTATTAACTTGCACAATACTGTGGTCTCTGAATAATTATTTGAAATATGACATATTGCTAAATAAACTAAATAAAAAAATGTATAATTCACGTATAAAATGCATTATGTCACTGGTGTTTCTGTTCTCAGTTGCAGTTTTTGTGCCTCAAAATCTACTTTATGACTGAAAATTGGCTTGACTGGACCTAGAGGTACAAAAATGGCATTTATTTTTCCATTTTTTTTCCTTCTTCCTGTCCTTTCAAGTAACCTTGAGTTCAACAGCAAGCCAAGGTATGCATGTCACTCCCACAACTTGCCTTTTGCTAACCTGTGCGGGTCTGTACATTAAAGCAACAGTAACTGCGTCAATATTGTTTTCCATTGCGAGGGGTCCTGTTTCCTGATTATTCTCCATCCCTTTTCTACATCTGCCCTAGATGGCGTTGTGCTTTTTTTTCATAAAAACGCATCCTGGGGTTAAAAAAAAGGTAAGCGAACGGCAGCCTTAAATGAAATATCTTTTTCTAAAGCCGTAGGCCACAGCATATTAATTTAATTCTGCCAATTTGAAGCTGTGCCCTTGTGAGATGAATCCTATTTCCCGAGTGCTCTCGTTCGGCTGCACTTTTGACTTGCGTCAGAGGGAGGCCGCTTGGCATGCCAACGTGCCCCTCTGCTCCTCCAGAACATTCCATGCGGTGACACGCGGCATGCGGGACACCATCAATCTCCTTCCCTTGGGCTGAATGGAGATGCCTGATGGACCTTTTGTCCAGAGACGCAACGTAGATGGAGTGTGGAATCAGCATGGAAGTGTCGTAAAAATACGTATTATACATTTCAAAGACTTAAAAGTCCCTCCTGAGGATCACAATTATTGGTGCGGCTGCTTGCAGAATTGGGCCGAATTGGAAAACTGTGAGAAAGGGTGTTTCTAAAAATACATGAAGAATAGTGATCAACTACATGTTATTTCCTGTGAGGAGAGACCCAGTCCTTCATCTAACCATTTACTGGGAACCTGCCTCTCCTAGTAAATTCATAGGGTGCAGGAGGTATCTAGACAATTTGGGGGCAATTATTTGCTTAAGTGCATGTTTTAAGACTGGTACCTACAGAGGCATTGTGTGGCCTCTCTGGTCTTACAGCAACACATGTCAAAGTGTAAGCCTATTTTTTATACTTGCGTGCCAGATTTCCCTGGACAGTGCAGCTAAACTAACCCTAATATCTGTACTGACCCTTGTAGAACTGTCATATTTGTTTTAAACTTTATCCAGATTCCCTGTGCGTTACACTCTGTGAGAAAATTTCAAATGGGGGCTTTTATCACTTATAATCAGAAAAGGGTAAATTCTACTGATTGTTTTCATTACTCTTTAGTGACCCATGGGAATGTTCCCCAAACATGGAATACGGATGTCATCTCACTTGTAAACCTCAATTAAATCCCTTGGACATCCCAAAATGCTCATCTCTCTTGACTGTTCACAGATGCTAGATGCACAGATGCACAGATCTCCACTGATGACGTCCAGAAAACACTGGAAAATGTATAAGGGAGTAAACATTTTATAAGTGTGCAGTGCAAAACCTTGCAGCCACACTATGTTTGCAATCAAAAAGGCTTTGTCTTCATGTGGCTTTTGAAAAATTAAATCTGCCTTCACTTCCCAGTTTAATCACCCAATCCAATGATATCTGTCAGCCTGGATGGGCCAAGCTTGGATGTTTGGGTTTGCGTCTGCTGGATCTAATAACGTTATTTTCATGCAGCCTAGCTTTGCTGTCACCGAACCATAGCCCGGAGCTTCAGCTCCGAATGGTTTCCACACAGCAGTGATACGAATCAATACAGCGGTTTGTGTACAACGGCCGACTTCTACATTTCTCAACATGCACTGCGTCTCCCTCTCCACCTGAGGCCACTGCCTTCGGTAACTGAGCCTTATTTTAATTGCGTCTAACATCACAGCCGGAGAGAGAGCTGAAAATAATTTAATTTACACCTGGGTGTGTATGCCGGTGTGCTGTTGCGTGTAATAAACACCGTTTTTTTAATTCAGTTTTTTTTTTTAATAAATTCCATTTTTTTGCGATAAAGGCAGAATTCCGACTGGCACTGGTGCAGCAAGTGGGATTTCAGGAATGCTTGCACTCTGTAGTCAGTCTTACTTATTTATACCATAGCCCATAGACCACATGAAATCTAAACACGAAGCCCGGAAGGTTCCCCACTCTTAGTATCTCAATATGCAATGACGTAAGAGTTTGATATTGGAGGGAGGAGCACAACTTTAATAATTTAACTACAAAGCCACATTTTTATAAAATATTGGGGGGGGAGCACATCTCCGCTGTCCCTCCCACCCCTGTCTGTATGTTGTCCTGTGTCTGTGTGGTCCACAGATCCCTCTGCTGCAAACAAATAAAGAGAAACAGGGAGAGAATGTACATATTCCAGCGAAAACACTGCCTTTCGATAATGCGTTTCGTTTCCATTCACTTCCGACAGCTAGAGGCCTAGGATTGCCCGCGGGGCCTGTGATCGCCAGCGATCGCCTCACGCCTTCCCATGATGCCCCGCGTGACGCGCATGTCAGCAGTACGCTTTCTGGCACTTCTGAGCGCCGGGCAAACGGGGGTGAAAACGCGTTAATGAGATTTCACTCCTGGCGGGGTTTGCCCCAGGCACGTTTTTAATCGTTTACATCTGTGGGCTCTGCCTTCCGCCCCCCCCCCCCCCCCACCCACCCTCCAGTCTTCACTTCACGTTTGAATGCAAACCATTTCTTGCAGAAACCGTCCCTCCCTCCCCAGATGCATTAAATGTGTTTACAGCGACATTCTCATGTTCCTTGAGTGATATAAGTATGCCGGGCCCCATTTAGAAACCAAGGAAACAGGCAAATAAAATGCATGGAACAGAGCAGGGTGAAAATGCTGCTTTTTTTTGTTTCTGTCACATGAAGGTGAAGGATTTTAGTACCGGGGGGCATGCGCCCGCTTTGTAGAATAACGAACTCGCAGGAAAACGACTCCAGGACAGACGCACATTTCACCTTCCTGCGTTCCTGCGGATTATAGAGGACGCCTGCGCTGCCGGGTCGCTGCCGATTCCCCCGGGAAAAACGCTGCGTTTCATTTAGGTCGTTGCCTTGGGCTGCCCCTCCCCTTCCCGCCTCCCTGCGTCCCATGAAACTGACCTCCTTTTCAACCCTGGGCTGCCAGCTGCACCACTCAGCCACCACCCTCCCCCAGCCGATGCCGGAGGCAGTCACATGACCCGTGACCTACGACCCGGTGTTTTGGACAAGCGTGCCCTTTTCTCTTTGTGAGACGCCTGACAAAAAGGATGAGGGACGGGGAACCGCCAGGAGACTGTGTACGTGCTATTAATCGTGGCTCGGAGCGCTGGTGAGGAAGGGCGTGGGTGCGGGCCAATCAGAATCCTTCTTACTGGTTCTATCTACATTTCGTGTCAGTACGGCTGCATGTTAAAAGCCGGACATCAGTAACATCATCAGCGTCCTGAATAATCTTTGTATTTATGACTAACCTATTGTAACAGCCATGATGGGTAGGACAGCTGGACTCCCAAAAATCCTTTCGTGTTTTCTGTGATTGTGACTGTTTGTGAAATATAGCCATGGGGGGGGGGGCCTCGATCTGAGCCAGGGGCTTTGGGTAATGGTGCGAGTGAGCGCTTCGAACCTACCGAGCAGACCCCAGTGGGGCTGGTCCACAACCCAAGGCCCCCCCCCAGCACAGCACACAGATCCCCTCCAGCTGGTCCTCAGCCTTGCATACTCCCTCCCAGAGGAAGCATGCATAGGGAATTGTTAGCCAGGGGAGAGGAAGCTTACATCATTAAGCTATTTCTTTTGCTGTATTAGTAATATTATGTAGCATTTTTTGTAGCTTTCATTGGCATTCATCTTATATTAAACACATCAGATTGCCTGTCCTGCTACTATGCAAGTCATATAAGCTGATTAGTATTGGGCTTGATTTTACTGGGATGTTTATCACTCAGTACATTGCCAGGCAGTTTTCCAGGCAGGAATTAGTATGTGTGCGTGTGTGGTGGGGGGGTGTGGGGGGGGTCCTTTTACCGTCATCCTTCAGGGCATCACATGTCCCATCACAATAATGCTGGAGCCATCAGCACCCTGGATTTCGTGCTTAACTGACACAGAGGGGTGATAAGGTCTAACCGCATTCAAATCACAACCCTTTGGCTCTTTTCAAGAAAATCATGGCACCTGTGTAAAAGTCGAAAACTAAAACGTGCTGCACCCTGACCAAACCAGGAACGGGAATTCCAAGCCAGTTCCATGGACTTTCAGCTGATTTGTCATCCTTCTGTCCATTTGTGTTTTTTTGGCTACAGTAACAGATACCTCCAGTGTGACAGACACTGTATATTCACATTTTTAGCTCCCTCCAAAGCCAAGTTCATTGCTCAGTTACTTATCAACTCCAAGAGAACCTAGCTGAATCACTGGAGTGTCCCCATTACAGAGATACTTTCAGGTACCCCCGTTTCCTCTCACAGTCCACACCCATGCAACTGGGTGAACAGGTATCTCTACATTACCCATTGTCCATAAGTATTTGTACCCAGAGATGGTTGGCATCCCATTTAGGCCTAGCACCCTTTTCTTCAAGGACACTGCAACCTTGTATTCAGTCTGTATAGCACTGTTTTATCCCCAGGGTTTACAAAGTGCTTTACGGACATCTTAAATGAAGAAAATAAGATAATTAAAATAAGCACACAAGAAATTACAATAAGCACAAAAAGAAACACTACTAATAATAAAATGCCACCAAAAACATGGGACTTTAACCACCCACATTTTCTAGGGGAAACTTTAACACCTACCTTACCTCACAGGGGACTCTAGCTCCTTCCTCACAGGGAATTCAAGCTCCTACCTCACAGGGGATTCAAGCTCCTACCTCACAGGGGACTCTAGCTCCTACCTCACTGGGGACTCTAGCTCCTACCTCACAGGGGATTCAAGCTACTACCTCATAGAGGACTCTAGCTCCTACCTCACCAGGGACTCTTGCCCCTACCTCACAGGGCACTCTTGCCCCTACCTCACCAACAGAGGTGGGCAAAGTAAGAGTAAAAAGTAAAAATCCAGACCAGGATTTTGTTTCAACTTTGTTTCAGACTGTCTCAGTTACAGAGTACTCAACTACTTGGTTGAAACAAAATCCTGGTCTGGATTTTTACTTTTTACTCTTACTTTACCCACCTCTGGAAGATTATGGCCTAATTGTGCTGTATGGGGAGAAGCACCACTCAGTGCCGGCTCGTGTTTTATGGGCCTGTCGCTTCCTCATGGTACGTCATGCCTGTTATTGGTAAAGTTAACATAAACGGACAAATTTGGTGCCGTTTTTGCGGTCGGCCCACGGAATATTTCACCCCCACAGAGCTGCCAGTGTCTCCCCTCCAGATTTCTCACGGTTGGCAGTGCACGATGGGTCCATTATGCGTTAAATTGCCCAGGAGCCTCTACACACCTGCAATTTCTCTGCAGACAGGAGGCCGCTTTCAGACAGATGCTGGCTTCAGTCGAGGGGAACTGGCTGATTAGTGGGCCTTTGGCCTGCCACCTCTAATTCCCTGAGAGCCTGCGATCGACCGGCGGGTGGTGGGGGGGTGCGTTCAGTAGTTTTGTTTGATGTCTTGTTTGTGTCTCTTTCATTTTTTTGAGGAGGTGATTAATTGCCTGCTGTGCGATCAATTGCAAATAAAACTGCGTTGATGAGGAGGAGGGTTAGGCTGTGAATCAGGAGCCAAAAGCCGGGGCAGGAGACTGCTGTTACACCTAAGGGTACAGAGGGTTCCCAGATAGAGGCTGCTGTTACACCTAAGGGTACAGAGGGTTCCCAGATAGAGACTGCTGTTACACCTAAGGGTACAGAGGGTTCCCAGATAGAGACTGCTGTTACACCTAAG
>JAODKL010000081.1:4880919-4894367 GCA_026780765.1 Petrocephalus schoutedeni | reverse complement strand
CTCACAGGGGATTCAAGCTCCTACCTCACAGGGGACTCTAGCTCCTACCTCACTGGGGACTCTAGCTCCTACCTCACTGGGTACTCCAGCTCCTACCTCACAGGGGTCTCTAGCCCCTACCTCAATGGGGACTCTAGCTCCTACCTCACAGGGTACTCTAGCTCCTATCTCACAGGGGTCTCTAGCCCCTACCTCAATGGGGACTCTAGCTCCTACCTCACAGGGGACTCCAGCCTCTCCCTCATAGGGGATTCAAGCTACTACCTCATAAAGGACTCTAGCTCCTACCTCACCAGGGACTCTTGCCCCTACCTCACCAAGGACTCTTGCCCCTACCTCACAGGGCACTCTTGCCCCTACCTCACCAAGGACTCTTTCCCCTACCTCACAGGGCACTCTAGCCCCTACCTCAATGGGGCCTCTAGCCCATAGCTCTTCTGCGGGGAGCGGGACGTCAGTAGTGTATGTGAAATTATATGATACATTTGACATGTACTGAGATGTCTTTAAGAGAGACATGGTGGTGCAATGGTTAGGACAATTGCTTCATATTTCCGGGACCAAGGTTGAAGTCTCTGCCCTGGCACTGGGCATGTGTGTGGTGTTTGCATGTTCTCCCTGTGCTGTCATGTAGTTTCGTTTGGGTTCCCTGATCCCCCCCCCCCCCCCCCACAGTCCAGGTGACAGATGCCCTGTCGTGGGATATTCTTTGGCTTGCACCTGTAACTTCCTGGATAGGCTCTGCCACCATGCATAGGACCAGTGGTTATAGAAGACAGATGGCTATTATTAATGACGAGTTGTATTTAGTATCAGATTAACCTAACAATTAAACACAGGGGTCTAATAATCCATGTGTTCTAGCTTTACTGGAGCCTGCTGGTTTACACAAGGCTGAGAGTGGGGACCTGATTCCTTGTTTTTTTTTTAGGGACTTTTGAGGCCTTTCCAGAATGAAAAGGAATTGCATCCTGGACTGTGGAGCAGATCGAGTCACATGTGATGGATCTCAGCACAGCAGGAATGAGGTTCCAGAGCCTTGGGCCTCGAGCACAACTGCATCGTTTTGTGGCTTGATCTGTGTGTGCGTCACTATGTGTGGCTGGACACCAGGCACTCTCCATCTGAACTGCACAAATTCACCACATGCTCTACAGGGACTGCACTCTATTGGACCTTTCATTCATAATTGTTCCAATATTATAAAAAAAAAAATTGTCACATGTCTGCTTTTATACTAAACTAACCAAAAATGCCTCTGTAACCTAGACCATAATGCTTTGCACCTTTGCATGCCCAAAAATTCTTTTCTAAAGTTTGGCTATACCACATTTAATTCGGTTACAGCTTCTTTATTGCAATCTGGGCAGTGGTTGAGTAAGTGGTTAAGATCACTTGTAACTAGGTCACCAGTTAACTCCCCATGAGGGACCTTGCTGTAGTACTTCAGAACAAAGTACTTACCCTGATTTGCACTATTAAAATCCCATCTTAAACAGGGCTACAAGGATTTAGGGGTTTCAGGGTACATGGATTTAGTGCAGCGGTTTTATTTGATATCTTAATGAAAGGATTTAATATGTAGACCACTGTAAAAATATTTACCGTTTTAATTGTCAGGAGCCCCTGAGAATGCATCTTACACTAATCTTCCTTTAGAATAAACTAATTTGTTACTAACATCCTCCATAATTTATGTCGTACGTGTACACTTGGGGTGAGACTGCGGTGTTCAGAGAAGTAAATATTAAATATTCAGCGTCTGCGCGCTCGTTCAGTCGGTATCGGCTTCCTCGTTTATGCGGCTCTGTTTCCTCCGGGCTGCGAAGCATGCAAATTAATCACTTGGTTTCTTTAGAAATGCTGCTGTTTAAATTGCAGATATCACCCTGAGCCTTTAAAGATAATCCAGATCGCCTCGCAGCCGTTCTGCCCCCAAGTGCTTTCGGTCCCCGCCTCCCTTCGCCCATTTTCTTTCCTTTTCACTTAAGGCTAGAATGTAAATTCTCCCGCTAGCTCTAGGCTAAGCTGCGATACTGCAGATTGAAGGGGGGAGCTGGGGGGTGCGGGCGGGGGTGGGGGTGGGGGCTCGGCCCCTCCCCGTCGCTCCCTTCTTGCTGTGAAGGAGCCGAAAGAAAGTTCTCCTACGGCTAAGCTCCTCATCTGCAGCGACTGCTAGGTTTTGGCCAGTTCGGCCCAGTCACCATGCTAATTATTAAACCGAGCGTCCGTAGGAATACAGAGGTTAACTATGCTCCACGTTAATGTGAGACTGCCCCGATTTCTCCTAGATGTACAGAGTGCCGCCCTATAGAAGAACTTTTCCGAAATAACATGCATAGAGATGGATAATAGCATCACAGGGCTTGCCAGCAGGAGACCTTTCCTAGCCTAAAAAACACTCCCAGGCACTCGTGCTCCCGGGAGACAGCCAGCAATGCTATTTTTATAACTGTAACATAAGATGGTAAAGTAATAAATTAAAAGGTCGTCTGCTTAAATTACTTCTCACGGGAAAGAAAGAGTGAGGAACGCCCGTGTTTAAAGCAGCCCTGTGCCCGGGGCGGGCGGGCGATGCGGGCGAGCCCACCAGCAAACCGGGTCTGACACACCCGGTGCCGGACACAGTGACCCAGATCTGTTTACGGGACAGACGCAGCCCCAGCTTAGCGCTGAGAGCATCTGTGTCGGATCCTGTGGTTCTGTTGGCATGGCCAAGTCCAAAAAAGCCTGTGCTCCTTTCAGTCTGGTTCTCCCTCCATGCCGTGCCTACATTACATCACACCGTCTGCCAACAGCAAGGAAAACTGTGCCTGTACTAGTGTAAGACCAGCTAACCCACACAGGAAGCAGTGTGGTGGGCATGTCGTTCGCTTTTCCCATATTAATGCTGACCTGCAGGTCTTACCTTGTGTTTTTAGCATAGGTGAGGTAAATAAATAAATGAGGTCAGTCTAAAAGGTCATTCCCCACATTTAACTTGTGGTGCTTTTTAACCAAAATACATATTTAATTCATTGGGTTGGTGTTTATTCCATGACATAATAAAATAAGTCTGCAAATCATTTTAAGGAGGCCGACAGCTGCTTTACCTTGTGCACAGGTATAGGAGATGCTCATATTTACCCAAAAGGTAGGAAAAAGATTGCGTCATGATGATTTCTGGGAAATGTAGTCTTCAGTTATGGGGGTAAATAGTCATTTCCAGTGTGAAATGCGTGTAGGGGGGTTGCTGTGCTTCAAGAGTTTGTGTAATGCAAAATTATATGACTAGGAATTTAGAAATGATTACTTTTGCAGAATCCTTACCTCTTTACGTTTTGCGTTGTATAGTTGTAATCACAACTATAATCTGTTAATAAAGTGATACCCAACCTCACAACAGTAGTACGCATTTTATAGGTTTTTGTGAGTCCAGTACCCGAATTCAAGGTTAGTTAATGTATTTCATTGTCAATATTTCTCCATATGATAAGGTTAAAAAATTTAACAATACTAATTAGGTTAAAGTAGACTGATCAATCCCGATGTAACAATGAAATGTGAAGACTGTACAATCTGCAAGGCTGAACTTATATCGGTTACGTTCACTAATCCACATCATGAGGTACAGACCCTACATCCAACAGGGGGATTTGCCATCAATAAATATCACTTTCTCTCAGTTGTGATGGGTAATAGTCAATTATGAAAAATCATGCTATTGCTAAGTCTTCCAAAAACGTGTTTGGTGTATAGTGCAAATCATACTTGCGCCAAAGTGACTCACAAGGAGCAGCTTCAACTGCAGGGTTACTTCCTTTATGCTGTCAGCTGGCACAGTTTGTTGCATTCGGAATGAATAAAGTGATGTTTACAGACAGTCTGGTTTCTTTTCGCTTTCTTTAACCAGACCATTGACAACTGAAACATGTGTGAAATAGAAATGATTCGAGGACGTTTTGTGACATTAAGAGCACAAAACCCTCAATGTCTGTAGCCCTTCAAAGCTCCATCTGATTCCCCGGCTCATATTATTGTATCACCCCGGAGGAGAATGTTTATGAGTGACTCAGAGCTGCATTCAAAGTTGCCTTAAGGACAGAGCGTCCCTGCCAAGTATTTTCTGCCATAAGGGGATCGCGCTTCTTTGAGTTAAGATAGTTGAACAGAAAATAAGCAAGACTTAGATAAGAGTCTCTTTAATTTTCTTTGAGACGTCTCCCTGGGTCAGATGTACTGAGACATGATCTAAGGTTTTCCTTGGATGGGAACGAAGGCGGCGTGAGTGGACAGAGACAGGAGGTTGAGGTTTTGGTCTATACCCTGAGCTCTGAAGGTCAGATGTTGGAATACCATGGTGCCAGGTACACCCACCAGAAACTGGCCTGCTGATGTAACAGGCCAGCGACATGTGCATCTGGGTCAATGTTTTGTCCGCCGGCAGATCTGTGACTCACCAAAAAATGGGTAAATGTCGAGGAGGAAAGGGCTAGCAATGGGGAGAGCGGCTCCCTGTAATTCCTGCCGGACTAGCAAACCTCACTGCTCCCAGCTGTCCGGTAGGCCGCCAGGAGATACAGAGACTATTTCCACAAATGCCTCACTCCCATGCCTAAAGAAGACCTTCAGCTCTTCTTAATTTCCCTCATACTCTTTGGATGGGCTACATTTAGCCTCAGCTTTTGAGCCTTTCGCATTATGCCGACCCTGAGTCTAAATGTAGTAAAAATCCAGCACATCACACAGGTCTCATGGGTGCCACTGTCGGGATGTTTAATTTTAAAAAAGTACAAACATAATGAATGATGGAATTTTGAGTTTTTCGAGGGAAACGCCAGAGCGCATTTTGGAAGCGGGGGGTGTCGACGCGGCTTGAGAGAGCCAGGAAGCCCCGGAACGTACAGAGACCAACCAACTGGGGCGTCCCACTCTGGCCGGAACCGGAACCGCAGCGAAAACAAATGTTATTGGATCGGCTCTTGGCCAAGGAATCGTACCGAACTGGAGGAGAAGGACTGCTGCGTTTGGATGGGCTGGGAATCGGTAGCATGGGGTGCGAAAAGAGGGCAGGCAGAAGTTCATTTTCAGCATCCGACTCCTTGGGCAGCTGCTGCGGGGAGGCCAGGGTTAGGGTTAGGGTTAGGGATGGCATCTGAAGTGCGTCGCACTCAGCAGCAAGCAGCTCAGACACTCTCGGCGCTCAGATACTCTCGCATTATAATAAACAGTTTCACTTTGCACTGTGTATGCGTTCCCCGCTCAATATCATACCACAAAGCACAATTTTTCTCATATTCTTTTGAAGAACAGCATGCAGATCATCCTTCTTTCTGTTGACGGTATGTGTGTGTGTGTGCGTATGTGTGTGAGTATATCGGAAGTGTCAAACTCTTGAATTGTACTTTTGAAACTGAATGGACCGATTTCAATGTGCATATTGTATTAATAAAAAAAACCTTTTTAAATGTATAGAAACTAAAATGGAATGTACTAGTTTAACCATGTCGATTCCTGGGTCATATACATATATAAAGGATATAATACTTAAAAATGTTTTAATTAAACAAAAGAAAAAAAAACACAAAGCAACATTATAAACTAAGCACACAAAATATCCAAAATTCACTGAAAATGTCAGCCGCGTTTCCAGCTTCCGGTGGGACTTATCGGCGTGCTTGAAAGGGTGGAGGAGTGGACGCAACGCCGTCATATCGGCGGAGGAACATTAAGAGCATCAAAGTTCTAAAACAAACTTTTTATTCGGGAGCCTGCGAATGGAGTCCTGGCTCTGGTTGATGGGCCCGGTGATCCTGCCAGTCTACAAAGCTCCTCAGGTTTTTTCTTCTAATAAAAAAAAATCTTTTCTTTTGTTTTCCCTTTGATGGGTTCTCCAGACGCCATTTAAAGGGGACACAGTTAGACCTGTCTCTTGGCCTGGAGACGGAAGTGAGACCACAGCCTTAGTCCAGCTCTTCCTGTTTTATCCGGATGACCCCGGACCCCCTCAGTCCCCTCCTGGTGTCTCGCTTCAGGACGTACTCGCTGAACTGCGACGAGTCAACGCCGCCCCCGCAGGAGCCCGCGATCTCGAACCCCCTCTGCTGCAGCCGCTCCAGCACCTGGGGAGTACGGGATGTGGCGTTATGGCGCCACCTCTGGCCAACTGGCAGAATGACACATCTATATTCATAAAACGTCAGCCTTGGTGAAAAGAACCAACGGCTTTTACACTGACAGATGGTATCGAATCTATACTGAATACCTGTGTTTAGCGTTTCACAAAGCGTAAGATATAGAATTAAATGTCAGGGACAGATGGAGGTACAGATAGGTACGAGCGTTGTGTTTGTGTGGCTTAATAAAGCCCCACATTGTGAACACACATCCACACCCCCCCATTCCCATAATCCTCCAGCCCCGTAGACATGTGCAGACATTTCCAGAGGGCATGGGCTCACATTCCATTAAGAGGCCCCCAGGGGGCACTGTGGGTTTTCTGGGCCGTTTGGAAGCTGTAGAGCTCAGCTGTCTGCCGAGCCCTAGGCTGGATGGCATGCCAAACTACAAAGGTCTCTTACTGCTGGCACTGGCCCCCTCTCTACTCCATTAGAGCAGACGAAAAGCCCGGTGGCATCTCGTTTTAATAACCAAACAGGATTATAGCCGAGCCCCCAGCCAGGCCTCGCTAGCGGGCCGCTTCAAAGCCGGTCCCGCTTGGGGGAGCCAAAATCGCACTCTCTCCAAAGGAGCAGGAATGGGGGGGGGGGGCACAGCACAAGGAGATTAATGCCATGTTTCTCGGCCCCAGTGCAGATGCGTGAAGTACACATGGAAACAAGGGCGGGGCCAACGGAAATGAGACGGAAGACTTAAACGTTATTAGCGAAATGTCTGCAGTGATCTGGGTGCCGGAGCAAGGCTCACGGAAACTAATTTCGGGGATTAAATGGAGGCCAGTCACCTGGACGGAGTTGAGGCGGCAGTAGCCGTTGAGCGGGAAGCGGATGACGTGCGTGGAGTCGTGGTTCCAGCCGGCATTGACCGAGTTGCACATGACGTCGCCGATCTCGGGGAAGACCTCCTCGATCAGCACCTTGTCGCCGCTCAGGCTGATGCGCTCGCCCAGGTCGGGCGCCACGCGCACCACCAGGCACTGGCAGGGCCGCGACGCCCAGCCCTGCTCCCGCTCCTGCGTCCAGCGCTCCAGCTCGGCCAGCAGCGGCTGCAGCTGGAAGTAGCGGGCCTCCTCGTACAGCAGGCCGTACTCCTGCGAGGGGAGGGCAGGCCACGCCAGGAGAGGGAGGGAAAGCAGGGGGGTGGGGGGGGGGGAGCAGGAAGTGCGGGATCGTGAGTGCGTGCAGAGAAAAGGCCCCTCGGCATTTAGCCGATCCCGCTATGGCGGTACCGTGTTTCCCAGTAACTGGCTCCAGTGCTTAGATCCAAAGGACCATTACCATTAAAAAAAAAAAAAAAAAACAGATTTCAGGAGCTGATATCCTTCCTAGAAATATTTGGCAAAGATTTAGATAAAACGCTAACTGAAGAGCCTTTTCCCACAGTCAACTGCCTGGAGATCAGTGGAGTTTCTTTAAAAGCCATAGTTTGAAAAGATTTCCTGCCCCTGCCTCTGGATCTCTTAACTGATCAGCCATTGCTTCTGTAGTAGGGAGAGTCCACAGTGCACCGGACGTCCCCAGAGTTTTAGTTTGATGTAGTAAATGCCAATATTCTCAGATATAATCTCGTTCTGTCTCTCGCTCTCTATCTATCTCTCTCTCACACACAAATACATCTAGACTGGAGGCTTTGGTGATGCTCACCTTGAAGTCGTCAGGAATAAGGAGCTTAGAAGTCCTGAGGAAGTTGAGAATGTACCGGAACATGTGTCCGTCCCTGTCGATGAAGTAGTGCTGCTTCAGACTGTCCAACACGATGGGCTCCGTGCCGTCAAAGAGCCGCCCAATCCTGCGGAGCAAAGTGTCACCTCTGAACGACGGGATCCGCACTCTGGCAGCTCCTACACTTCACTTTAAGCCTGTCATGTTACCACCACACAGAATGGGGGCGCTGTGTCCCCTCTCTGCTAGTCCCACCATGGACGGCCTAGCATTTCAGAGCAGAAAACTGGTTCTTTTTTTTTGTTCAGCCAGGAAGTCCTTTTGAACAAAAAGAGGGCAGGTTTCTGGATGCAGTGGAATATCAGCGTCATTAACAGGCACATCTGTCACCTTGCCAAGACTAATTCTGGACAACTAATTCCTTACAGCTGGCACTGGGAATCCAGGCAGCACCACAGAACTGCTTACGTTGCCCCGCGTTAGCTGGACTTCTCCGGACGGATGTCACATGACATTAAACCGGCATCGTGAAGGGTGACCACGAACCATTCTCTGAACTAATGATAACAGACAGGTCGGAGAGAGCGAACAGGCCGGGCGGTGCAGTCTCTCTCTGGAGCAGTCGCTCACTGCTCTAGAAGGACCACTGATAAGATGGATTCCGCAGAATTTTAAAAAAGCAGTTTTTAAAAATATCAAAGAACGTGGTTGGGCAGGTTTCTCAAGAGCGTGATTTATAAATAAAGCAGCCTGCCAACAGCGGCCATCCAGTCCGAGGCACGAGCACCCTAAAGATCTTCTGTTATAATGGAGTGACACTCAATTTCGACTATCATTTTGTAATGCGGCATGTAGGTGCATTGTATATTGTGTTTTATATTATATCATCTACTGTAGATGGTTTCTCATTGAAAAGCATTATCAACACACGGGCAGTAATAGCCTTTATGGTCAGCTCAGGGCGCTGATTAACGTTTAAACAGGAAATTTCTTGGTCCTCAGGTGGGGGCTCACCTGGACTCGGGGTACTTGGTGAGGGTGGCCAGGCTGCTGGTGTACATGTGACCCCCCACGTCAATGTGCACGGGCGCATTCGACTTAGTGAGCTGAGCTGGTGTCGGGATCCCCTGGCTGCTCAGAGGCGAGGCTGGTGACCTGGTTATCATGGGACGTGACATGTTGGTCCGGTTGTCCTGTGTCGGGAAGATAAACGGGGCTGATTAACCCTCTGGATTAACCCCCCAACATCACAGGAGGAACAAATAAAACAGGATGAAAGCATGAATGGCTTCTCTTGCCAGGTCACGATTTATATTTAATGTCACCCAACTGAAATAATTATTATTTGACATTCAAACAAAGCCATTTACAATCAATTACATGATACTAACTTAAAATAACTCCAGTATGGCTGACCAAACATTGATGTTTAATTTCATTCGCAATAAAGAAGAAAACCTGGAGAGAAGCACCGCTTCACAAAAATTACCCAGCATTCCCTAGCTGCTGAGGCAGGACTGTTCCATCGGGACGGGACCCTGGAGAATGATGCCCTGACGCCCCCCGCGCATTTCACTGTAATGGAACGTTCCGTCGGTTCTGTTCTAGTATCGCAGACCATCAGGGCTGCAAGGCTGGCTGCAGAGCCTGGGGCAAGCAGAAGGCCCCTGGGCTGGAGGGGCCAGACTGCAGCCCTGGGGCCGCGCGGATGACACGACTGTCTGCACAAAGGGGCCAAGCGACAGGGCGTCCCGGCCCTGTCACATGGGATTTCCATCAAGCATGATGGGGGTGGGGGCCCACGGTTCGCCTGCTAAAAGCACGGGGCCCTTTAGAATATTCTGCCCGCTGAAGCCACACTAGTAATGGCTGCACTGAAATCAGAATCGCTGTGCGATGAAGAGCACCCCGCCTATTTAAAACCTTCAAAACCTTTGCCCTGGAGAGCCCACGGAAACCATGGTAACAAAAAAACTAAGCACCATATTAAACATAACCTCAACTCACAATGATACAAGACAATGTATATAACATAAAGGCTTTCGAATATAATCAGTGCTTTCGCTTATAGGTTCTAGATTCTTTGAACGAGGTAACTTCAGTGAAACCTTGTGTCAGATACTTGTTATATGTATAATAATGTGTTATAAAAACCTGTCCTTTTACATTTACATAGCCTTACTTAGATAGAAGCCTCTATTAGTCTGACTCATTGAACATTTCTGTAAGGTGTGTGTGTTCTAAAACAGGTTAGCTACCTAGCTGAGGTGCTCAATAGCATCCAAAAATATATTTAACCCCCACGACTCCAGACATAGCTGCAATTCGAGATGGTGTAGCACTGTCCCGGCGAGTTGATTACTGAGCTCCACATCTGGCTGGATGCAAAGCCATTATGGGGCAAGGACAGTCCCACTTCCACTCTTGGGGGGAGAATGCTTACCGGTAGTTCACCTACAGACATGTCTATTTTCAGCCTTTGGAGGGGGCTGGTGAGTAAGTCACCTAAAGATACCCCGAGTTCCATCCATGAGGGGGGTGGGTGGTGTGTGAGAGGGGCAAGCTGCCCCAAGCCCCACTGTCAAAACCACTTGTAGTGACGGATCACCCTCCCCCCCCCACCACCAAAAAAAAGGTACGACACAACAAGGAGCGCACCGCGGGCCGCAGCTCCGCCTGTCAGAGGTGATGAATCACAGCCCGGACTGACCCATTTTGCGGCATCACGGGGGTCCTCAGAAGTCCTGGCACTGTCACCTGATTCTGTATCATAGTGGTACAAACCACATGGCCTCAAGGATGACTAAGTTTGGCACCATTCTAACTTTCTAATCATTTAAAATTATTTCATATTTCCTGATGCTCTTGCTGTTTTCACATCACTGATGTATTATTTCTATCTAAGCTGTGTGATGCCTGGATAAAGAGAAGGAGAATTGACTGTATATGGATTAAAATGTATTAAAAAAGAATGGGTCCGACACCTTATTTCCCTTTCGCCAGCAGCAAGACATTAAGCTCGTTACATGTGCACCTTACCTCCATCCACCTCATCTGCGATTCTGTTCTCCCTAAATTAAACAGAACACGGCACCATGCACAAACACTCTAGTTTGCAGTCATTTATTTTTCTGAATAGATCCCAGACCCACAGACACAATGTCAGGATCAAGGTCGACACCCTTACTGGGAATTGTAGGACGGTCTTACCACGAGGTTTGTCAATACACTAAAACTATTCATTGTTAAACTTCAGCAACCGTGGCAAACTGGCATCCCGTCTGGGGTTTCCACTGCCCTACTAACTTCACATTGTGGGACAGGCTGCAGGGTCACCTCGATCCTGCACTCGCTGAGCTGTCCTGGGACGGGACCGAAATGAATGAATGAATGAAATATCCACACAGACACACACATTTGTATTCATATCTTTGTGGGGACCATCCATTAACTTCTAAGGAAAAATCCCACCAATGACAACCTTGACCTATACCCACCCCTAGCCTCAACCATAAGTAACCAACCCAAATACAAGATATTAAACACTTTTAGCTTTTTGATTGCAGTCACAACAGTCACAGATTTTTATATAACTGAGATTACTCTTATGGGGACCGAAAATATGGTCCCCATAGCGTCAAAATAAGGTTTTCGCCACATTGTACTGACATTTGGTCCCCACGATGTAGTATATAACCTAAATCCCCGGACCCCCCTCCCCTCCCCACACACACAGTAGGAGGTCCAAAAATCCATTTTCGTCTCCAAGGTTGGCTGAGGGTGAACGGTCTAATTTTACTCAAAGCAAGATAACAAATCAATTTAACGCTGTGTATTTTTTATCAACGCTTAAAAATGATAAACAAATAAAAGGAAATAATGTTTGGGCTGGGTGGGGAGACCTTGTAGCACATCCATGGAGGCGTTTTAAGGTCGCGTTTGGAAGCGGCAGGCATCCATTTATCGGAGCGCGCACCCGGGCGCGATACCCTTGCCTGCTCTCCCCCAGGGCGGCCTTAATGGGTCCCAGCGGTGGCGCAGTGCAGTGAAAACGCTCGACCCCGACATGCGACAGCTCGCTGTGTCAGGAGCCCGCTGCGCCGCCCGACTTTGCCAAGTGCCCGCGGAAGCTTCGCCCCTGACTTTCAGAAAACGTGGAAGTTCCCGTAAAAACCCGCCGTTAACGCGCAAAGTCGGGACGGGTGAATTTAAACGGATTGAAGGAAATATGAATGGAGCCCAAATCAATAGTGAAACCCAACAGTGTATCAATGCAATTCTTACAATTTAAGTTCATTAATTTCAGTTATGGACGGAGCAGTACGTGTTATATTATCCATGAGCCGCCAATTTATAACCACACATACCGTAGTCTATGTGTGGATCCTAAGAATGAATATCAGCCTATTTGAGTGATTTATATTATTTGCACATCCTCTGGGACACTGGGTCACCCCAGCTATATACCCATGTGAGGACAAGACTCCGGCTACACAAGCCGCCGTTACCTGCGTCTGGGGCACTGAAGTCGGCGAGGGATAGGCGCACCGTCCGTCAAGCTTGTGCGGAGCCGCGGCGCCACCCTCCCTCCTCGCACCGGGGCCCGGCTCCGCCAATCCAGCGCGGAGCTCCGCGGGAGAGCCGTCTCCGTGCGCCGCAGCGGCGTGGATCTGCCGCGCCCGCTTCGGCGCTTTCCGGCGTGCGCTTTCCGCTCCATCCCCAACCCGGTGCGGCTGGAAACGATCCGGGGCTCTGGCGCCCATTTGCGGCGATATGTGGGCGGGGGGCAAGCCGGGCTCGGGGCGTGAGCCCCCTCCGCCGAGGCTGTGTCCCGCGCACGCTTTCGGTAACTTCGCCGCTCTCGCCAGCGTCTGCATCCCAAAGCGCAGCAAGTTTGCGTCCGTCGCTTCTCTCCGGAGCCGTCGCTTCTACTGCGGCTGTCGCGGGGTCTTCAGGAGAAAATGCTCTTCTAGGATGATTCCAGATGTTCTTCGCACAGCTGACGTGTGTTCGGCCGGCTCACGCGCGGAGGAAGTCCCCCTTAACTGCCCAACTTTCTACCCCGCGACGCTGACCTGGATGCGCTGTAGGATCGCGGCGCTCTTAGCCTATATATGCATATGTAACTTCATGGAGAGTGATCCCCAAAGAGTCCTCCGCCGGCTCCGGCTGTTTCGCCCTCCCTCTCGCTCAGAATGCATGCAGCTTTCAGAGCGCACTTTGCCGAGAGCCGGTGTTGCGTGAGACGCGCCCGGGGCGCATCCCGAGGGCTATGGGGTGTGTCTGCACAGCTGCGCTCCGCTCCCCTTCCCCCCGCAGCCCTCCAGACGCAGCTTTGTGCTCCTCGGCTCCGTATCTCTGGTCGGATCTGAAGTACGACGGGGGAGGCGGGTCATCCAGGTAGCGGTACAAAGGGCTTCCAGGGGCGATGAGAGAGGACTGGCCGGCCGGCTACGCGATTGTTATACAGGCGTCTCCTTACAAAGAGACCCGTGCGCCTGGCAAGACAAACCAATGGCCATGCCTTCAAAGTCGGTGCATTTAGATTCAGGTAGAAGATCCTGACGGAATATACCATCATCTAGAACTTTGCATCTTAATATATATATATATATATATATATATATA
>JAODKL010000081.1:4849291-4876565 GCA_026780765.1 Petrocephalus schoutedeni | reverse complement strand
CCACCCCCCACCCAACCCGTTACTATCTGTGCTATCAGACCCGCATGCTTTAGGAACCAAGTGCATCACTGGGCTCTTAATCTGCTTATGTGTCCTGCATTTTCCACACAACTAAAGCTGGTCAGTAATAGGGCTTAAGATTCAATGTCTGAGATGCCATATTAAATGTTGCAGAAGGTGGCTGGTGGCTATTGACGAGCAGGTTGTTCCCTCAGAAGGAATCGAACATCGCCGGGTGCAGAGACGAGGGGCAGCTTACGTTTCCGTTCAAATGCGAGTGAACCCCCAATGCAGTGGGAGGGCCTTGGCATACTCGATTGTGGAGGACAAATTGCTTAAATCACTTGCAGATGTGCAGGTCTGAGAATTCCTCGGCAGTGCTGTGAGATTACATCATTCCCACATATATATTTGGAATTCATCATGGAACATTTAAAAGTGCCTCAATCACCATATGTGATTAAGCGAACCTCATTCATTATGCATTTTTTTCCTTGTATGTTCAATGCCTGGCCTATAGGTTAGTAACTTACATGAGGATGACTGAGTTGCAAGTCTGTGACCAGGATGGGGAGGAATGACAATGAAAGGCAAATGTGTTTAATGTGTATACGCAAACACACGTACACACACACACACACACACACACATATTGACCACATTATTAGGTACACCTTGCAATACTGGGTAGGACCCCCTACTGTCTTCAGAACTGCCTTAATTCTTCATGCCATAAATTCAACAAGGTGCTCGAAACATTCCTCAGAGACCTTGGTCCATGTTGACATGGCACCATGCAATTGCTGCAGATTTGTCAAGCTGTACCTTCATGATGCGAATATCCCCTTCCACTGCACCCCATAGGTGCTCTACTGGATTGAGGTCTGGTGACAGTGCAGGCCATTTGAATACAATGAACATATTGTAATCTTCAAGAAAAGAGCCTGAGATGATATGAGCTTTGTGACATGACATGTTATCCTGCTATAAGTGGCTATTAGAAGCCGGGTACACTGTGGTCATAAGGGGTTGGACATGGTCAGCAACAATACTTGGGTAGGCTGTGGCGTTTAAACGATGTCCATTTGGTTCTTAGGGGCCCAAAGTGTGCCAAGAAAATATTCCCCATACATTTCACCATCACCACCAGCCTGAATTGTTGATACAAAGCAGGATAGATCCATGCTTTCATGTTGTTTATGCCATACCCTACCATGTCAGAGCAGAATTTGAGCCTCATCTGACCAGACAACATTTTTCCAATCTTCCATTGTCCGATGTTGGTGCCCACTGCAGCTGGTTTCCTGTTCATAGCTAACAGAAGGGGCGCCTAATAAGGTCTTCTGCTGCTGTTGCCCAGCTCCTTCAAAATTCGACATATTGTGCATTCAGAGATGCTGGTCTGCATACCTTGGGTGTAAGGAGTGGTTATGTGACTTACTGTTGACCTTCTATCAGCTTGAACCAGTCTGGCCATCATTCTCAGACCTCTGGCATGAACAAGACTTTTTCACCCGGAGAACCACTGCTCACTGGATGGCACAGCCAAGCCACATTCACATAAGTCACGTAAACCACCTTTCTAACCCATTCTAGTGTTTCATACAAACATTAACTGAAGCGTCTGACCTGTTTGAATGAATGAATACTGCATTCATATACCACTTTTCAAGACACCTAAAGCACTTTACAATGTAATCAGGGCATCGGGGTACCACCCCTACTCTTTTGAAAAATGCCTAGGGATCTTTTATGACCTTAGTTTTACGTCTCATCTGAAGACAGCACCATTGTCACAGCACGGTGTCACTGCACTGCACTGGGATGCTCACAGACCACAGGATGGGCTAACCAGGTGCCCACACCAACACCTCTTCCAGTAGTAACCCAACTTTCCTAGGTGGTCTTTCATCCAAATACTGGCCAGGGCTAAACCTGCTTATCTTAATTCAGATGGATTACCTAATCTGAAATGAAGATGGTATGACTAACTGTAACTCCATGATTTTATGATTTTATGATTTTGTGCTGCTGACATATGATTCTGGACCTCAACTGCTCAGTAAAGATATCCAACTCTCTGAATGGGCAGGAAGTCGCATTAATAATTATGAGGTCAGTTCATAATTATGGATTATGGATTGATGATGACCTGCACAGAGCATGCTAGTTTGAGTTTGAAAAGGATGCTGGGAAATGCTGCCGGTAAGAAGGCCCATTGTGATAAGCATCTGCAATCAGAGGCTGAGCGTATAAAAGCATATACTTGTCTAAGAATAGTGTGAAGGTAAAAAGTTGGGTAAGTGGGCTTGTCTGTGTACCCAGTGATGTGTGGCATCCTTCAGTACGCACCATTGAAAGTCCTGTGCCCAGTGGAGCCTGGGTATCGCCTCATCTTCCTATCTATAATTGCCTTCCCTCGGCTTATAATTTATCAGCACAATTCCCTAGTGTGAGATTGATTTGGTGGTGGGAATGTGATTATTCATTCCTCTAATCTGCTCACTGGCCTGCCAGATGTTGGTCGAGACTAAGATTATACTTTGGTTCTGTAAACTGTAGAGTTTGCTAACTGATTTTTAACATTGCAAATTGCATTTTTATGCAGTCAAATGTGTTCTGCCCTGGTCTGTGCACAGCCCTATCTGGATGGGATGCTAGTTCATTGCAGGGCACACACTCGAGCCCAATGAGCAATTTAGAGACACCGACTCACTTAAACTTAGTTTTCCTTTACCAATGCCGTTGACCCATTATTTAACCGATTCTTCTGCATGAAACTTGCATTTTAATGGAACGTTTTCAGTCGATTAAATTAAACGTATTTTACACACAAAATGAACTACCACAGGGTGGCGCTCGTACTCAGATATTTTAATAGCCTTAATATCAATAAACCAAAAGGCACATAAATATAAGAAAACAATATTTAAGATTATGAGCTAGTTTACACATGCAGTTCATTTATCTCGTTCGTTTCAAGATTATCATATGGGGCAACGGTAGTTTGTAACGCTCGCCCAACAAGGGGCGACGGATAGGCGCCCACGCCGTGACACCGTCATTTTCTAATTAGACTTGTGTTATCCACATGGCCTCCTGTCTTCGTTTGCTCTTGGATGGCTCGTCTATGAACCAGAAACTGACCTGCGGGACACAGGAGAGTAGTGGGAGCCGGGCTTCGTGGGGATAGAAGCGCTGAAGGCACCAATAAAATGTAATCCTATTACATGGTTCCCTCTAGAGGCCAAAATAATAAAAGTTCACTAATATCGAGAAGCAAGACCCCAAACGTATGACTGCGACTGTCGCCCCGTACGATCGAATATGCCTTCATTAGTTATTCCGCGGAGAATACGCCATGTGCCTAAAAGTCTGCGTGGCAAAGTAACCGTTAACAAAACAAATGCGTTTCATCAGAAGCGGTCCCTGGGCTTCCTGGGATGGGCACCGCTGAAAAATGTCCAAGGGGACAAGGAATGAACTTATAAATCAGGTCCTGGAGGAAGGCAGTCGTGAAATCAGCACGCCGCGCCCGCCCAACCCGGCCAAGTCTCAGGTGTGCCATATGTTGATTCATCACATTTAAACCTGTTAGTTTGTGCTGCCGCTGCTGCTGTCGCGGGCTGAGAACACCCAAGGTGCTGCCGCAGACCGAGTAAGCGGGAATTGGGAAACTAACACGCAACCGGAGGAAAAAACGGAAAGAGATCATTAAAGCTTTAATACATATGCAATAAAAATGTGTTTTTCTGCATAATTTTAAGAACAAATAAAAAGGAGCGTTTGTCTTTGGTCATAATTGTATTCCTCGTACCATCCACCTCAAGGCTTATTTAAATAGAGAATGGCAAATGGCTAACTCGAGTTTTTCGGGGGGGGGGGGGAGATCCCAACGTGATGTTTCTGTTTAAGGTGTCAAAAAGCTGTGCCCTATATTAATTCTTCAAGCAGAGCTGACTTGATGCATGGCAGTTTTGTTGAGCCTACACCGGAGAGCCAAACCAACAAACAAACGAATTAATAGATAGGCATATAAGTAGAATGACAAACAAAACAAACGCGGAATCCGTGTTTTATTTATATATTTATTTGCATAGTTTGGCTTGCCGCCTATGCGCGTCTCCAGCAGAATACCTCGGGCAGTCAATCTGCAAGTTCATCACGCCGCGTTTGATGGGCGAGGTCGATGCTATTCCCTCCCTGTGAAATGACTTGGCGACGACATGATGTTGAGATTAATCGTGCCTCGGAAATAAATAAATTAAACGGCACATTGTAATGTTTGGGGCGCGATAACGCTCCCGTTCGGCCTTGTTGTCGTTTAGCGTTCTGCTGTTTAATTTTTGCATTTACTTTTCCCCTCGACACCTCTTATTTTATCCCACGTTTCACAAGGCTGATTAATGTCTTGATTAGTTTCTTGTTTTTTCTTTCAACTCTGAAAGGGGGTTACCGAGTAGTAAATTCAGCTCCGGCCTCCATTTAGAAGACCCAAGAACCCACCCGCCCCCGCCCCGCCCAAGTCAGCACTGTCTTTCTTGAGTGTTGGGGCCCTCCATCCATACAGCTGTAGATGTGTCTTAATCTGAGTCACAGCAAAGACTGAAAGACCACGGGCAGCTTGTCGTGAGGCATTATACAGAGTAGCACTGAGCTGAACACCCCCTTTGACTGACTGCTGTCCTACCCGGGGGGCCCACATATGCATTTGACAGCTCCTATGTGCCGGGGGGGTAACACTGCCAGGCAGTCGATGCAGAGCTTTGCCGCGGGGGCGCAGGAGAGAAGCATAAATCCAATACTGATATATAGTCCCCCCCCCCTAGATAACGTATGCGGATTATTTACACTAATAGAGCTGTATCTCGCGCCGAGTAAACAACTGACGCAAGAATGATTTATGACCAGCGTCACCACTCTAAATATGTACTTTATACGAGCATGCAGGGCAATGAAGTTTAAAGCCCAGAAGATGAGAGATGATCAGAGTGATGCGATATATATATATATTTTTTTGTCAGTCCGGGTAGCGAGTTGCGCCATTTGGAGCGCTGACCGCGCCACCTGCCTCTCCGGAGAGCAACTCAGGGCGATCCGGGAATCAGACAATTTCACGCAGCTACTGGAGGAGCAAATGAACTGAGCCGACAGCAATAATGAAATTATCCAAATGTTATTACAGACCGGTCTGCCTCTGTCCTACTTTCATTCAAATTTCAGCTCTGCGAGCGCCGCTGGTGGCGTATAAATCAGCATTAGCGTGTGTCTGAATTATTAAGAGGGAGATTTCCTTGTTTGTGCTATACTCAAAGGAGCATGTTTAGCGCTTTACCCAGAGATGAGTCCTTACTCTCCCGGGTTGTGACGTCTGTGTTTTTTCCATTAGCTATACAATACGTTTATAAATTCAATGAGTACTGAGTCATTTTCCCAAAGGTTTTGTAATTCTGCATAAAACACCTTTTCGAAATAATACTAATTTTGCTCAAATTGATACGTTATGTATCCCATATACTGATATATTGGATCAATTTATAAAAGTATGCCATGCAAATTTCCATACCGATTCGAAAGTATCTCTCGAAAATTACATATAAATATTATCCCGTATCCAGGGCACTGAGTAACCTGTGCTTCCTGGGACGTGAATCAGGCCCGCTGCGGCCTCGCAGCTACTAGGAGTTATGGAACATGAGTAGATGCATGAATAGATCTAGATGCAGTGGCGGTCAACTCGATAGGCGACATATGTGACCGCCTAGGGCGCCAGCTTCTGAGGGGGCGGTGTCTTAGTGAGCCAATTTCACTTCGTCAAGCGAGGGCGCTAGCGGTAAAGCTGCCATGGGCACCACATAGATTTCGACCGGTACTGAAAGGTGTAACAGGCCTATCTGTTCCTGATCACAGCACCAAGAAATCTGCATTCCGGACGAAAATGAATAAATATTTGCAGGTTTATGGAAATACACAACATTATGCGAAGATTTTGGTGATACAGAGCAACCATGCATAGACTTAATTCACCTAAAGTCGCACGGTATTACGGTATGTGGAAATCACCAGGGGGGGGGGGGCTTTCTTCTGACGTCAGAGGGGAAACAAGGGATTTACCTTGTTTGATATCAGCATCGGATGCTTTAGTAGCTTTGTGTCAGTCTGAACCACGTTATCAATTTATTACAATGCCATAAAAATGGCTTAGTGGGCGTTTTACAGACCCTAGGTTGAAAAATGGAATTTGCTTCTCTACACGTGATATTATCCTTAAAGAGAATCGCTCCAGTAAAACAACCAATTGGCCAAATTTGAAACTGTGCGTAAGTCACTTTGCCAAATAACCAAGTAACGGGGGTGGCAAGTGCAATTTCCTTATGCTTCATGATTAGAAAATGGATTAACCAAAAGCCGAGAAGTACCGCAAAATCTCACAACCGATTTCAGACTTTCTTTAATTTCTCCAGACTTTCTACTGGGACGCGCGCACGCGCGCGCACACACACACACACCGTGCAAAAGTCTTAGGCAGTCAAAGTAAATGATGCTTAAATAATCTTCATGTTGGCGTAAAACTATATCGTGCCTGTCAAAGTGTGTTAGTTTAGCCATCCGAAAACCCCTCGTAAAGCAACCCAAGTATTTGCAGCGACCATCCAGTGCAGCAATTGATTTTTTGACTTGACCACTAACAGGGGGCAATCTATAACCCCATTGAGTAATTTAACTAATTAACTGATTGAGCTCTCGGTGAAATTTGACCAATGCATGGAGCGGCTGGGGTGCCCCGGAGGAGGTGTCTGGGAACCGAAACGGTGTTCGTCTAGCCATCCGTTAGATGGCATTGCTTTAATTGTGCTACTGATAATTTGCACATGTTCTAATGCTGAATTGTGTGTTTTCTGAGCAAATATACCGTTGCTACCCAGATCAGTCATCCTCTCCTCCGCTGTCATCTAGGTTTCTTTCATTCATTAATTCCTTGCCTTCTCTTTTCCCGGTTGTGTATTATTTTATATAAATTATGTAGTAATGTATTACAACACACCCTTGCAATATGCCTTGGGGCGACACTGTTGTGAAAGACGCTATATAAAAATAAATTGAATTGAATTGAATAAATAGCTTTGAACATCTTCTTTGATTGCCTAAGCCTTTTGCACAGTACGATATATATGAATTACACATGCAATTGAATAGATTAGTATAATAGAATAGTAATAAAAATACGATTATGTGCATGGCAAAGCAGTTACAGAATTGCCAGCAGGCGGCACTGTTGTCTTGGTTTTCTAACCCCTCTAACTACCCACAGAAGATTCGACACACTGGGAAAAAATAACCCACGACAGCAATATAGTGTAGAATGCATCATGAACGACACATAATAATAAAATAATACATGGCGGTCCCCTTTAAGCATCGTGGCTTTCAACGCTCGAGAGGGGTGACAGTAAAGAGAAATGCAAATTAGAGGAATTATAGGGTCGAATATAGTGCAGTACGTATCGTCGTATTAGGTGTTTAGTGGACCTGTTAATGCAAAGCTACTTACATAATGGATTTAATCCATTTTACCTGGACAGGTCTGGTTAATATCCTTGCACTAAAATACAAGGTCCCGGTTGTAGTATTCAATAATGCTGGTCCACCTCATAGGCGACATAGGTGGCTGCCTAGGGTGCATCTTCTGAGGGGGTGTTGGCTTAGCAAGCCAATTTCAGTTTGTCTTAGGCATGCCCTATATGTTCCTGACACTGGGGGCTGGGGGGAGCTTGCTGGCAGTGCAGCTTGCTGGCCAGGGCAAGTGCACCAGCGCTGAAGCTTGCCTATGGCTCCTCATGGGCTCTGACCCGCACTGGGTCCATTTCATACATTGCTTCTTTCACGTCCAGTGACACCGACTGATGCTCTATTCCCCATTTGTATAAGTAGATTGGAATGATTTGTTTTGCATATCCCATAATATATCCCTTATAGACACACATACACACGTCAGTATAAACCTTTGTGGGGACTCTACAGTCATTTCTATGGGCATAACCCTAATCCCAACAATGACATCCTTAACCCCTAACCAGCCCCTAACCTTGACCATAAGTTACCAAACAAAATATAAGACTTTCGGCACTCTTTTCATTTGATTTTTAAAATGGTCTCCATAATGTCAAAATGACAGGTTTTTATTACGTTGGGGGGCATTTTGTTGGTTCCCACAATGTAAAATATGCATAAACCACACACGCACGTGAGAGTGAAGCTTGGGGTCTGAGTGTGAGGTCAGCCATTTATCTGCTGCCCCTGAAGCATCTGGTGGGGGGGGGGGTATGGGCCTCGCTCAGGGGCCCAGTTACAGCATCAGTCTGTCGGCTATTGGATTTGAATCAGCAACCATCCAACCATGAGCGCTGGGTCGTAACCCACTGGGCCACACACCTCCCCCAGACATGGAACACTTCACGAGTTTGCCTGTCGTCCTGCAACTGACCAGTGTTTAAAAATACTACCCTGTCATCTGGCCATAAGGGGAGGAGCCAGTGGGGGACAGAGACCTGCATCCTGTGCAGTCACACACATCAGCAGCATTCTGTTACATCTGCCGCTGCAGATCCTGTGTTTCCGTTCCTTTACCGCGCCTTCAGCTCCTGCCAGGAGAGGCCGCCTCCTTCTGGTCAGTTATTAACGGACCTGGCAGTAACAAGATGCTTTTATTTGTGCAGGCAGCACTCATCAAATGTGTACTTTGGAAGCAACATTAGCTCAAGGAGAACCCGGGAAACAGGAAACTAAAACTTTAATGGCGCAGTTCTGACACTGACTGGTGTAGAACTAAAGTCCTTCTGTGTGTAAAAGGCCCATTTTTGCGATGCAAGGTGTGTTTTTCAGGTTAGAATGGGCCCTTGGGTGGATATATCACCACTTTGGACTAAGAACACACAAAGTAACGTCTGGCTGGGGACGAGAGAGAGGCAACTGGCAGAATGGCTGTGTAGTGTCCCCCAGTGCTATAGTGTTAAAAGGAAAGCACAAACGAAAGGACAAACAAAAAAACAAAAGAAAGGAGAAACGAAAGGACAAACAAAAAAACTAAAGAAAGCGGGAAATGATGATTCTGTATGATCACTGCTGGGCACTAAGGCTATATATCATCACGCTCTGGGTTGGACTGGCCATCTGGCATACCAGACATTTTCCTGGTAGACCGACAGGTTTGTGAGTCGGTGAAACTTATCGTGGGCCTGTGTGGGACCCCAAAGTCTAGGATTGATTTTTAATCCCAGTCTAGTCCTGATTCTGCTCAAGAACCTTCTGTGGGCTGAACCATTTTCACAGAATCCGGCCTTTTCCAAACCCGACCCAGTAACCATTAAAGGAACCAAGGCCTTCATCACTGCATGGAGACACCAAACTCTAAATAAGTAAATAAATAAATCATACCCCCTTAAAGGCAATACGTTTCCTGGTGTTCAGCCCGTATTTAATACATTTCAATGTCAGTCATGTTTATCATAATTATTTTTATTGTTGTGGATGACTTTGAAAGCCAGGCAAAACAGAAAATGCATCAATATACAACGATAAAGCAGAAATATGTCAAATATTTACCTACCACTTTGCTTTTCAAACATTAAAAAAAGAGGGTTCTGTGTTCCTCCGGAAGCCTATGTCAAACCACTCTCTTTTTCAGCTATCCGTTTCCGTGGAGCAGGGGATTCTAATTTGGCCAGAGGTGCTGTGTATATACCCTGCTCTGGAATGGGGATCTGCTGACAGGTCAGAGGGAGACGCTTCTCTCATGGGCACCTGACATTTTTAAGACTGAAATGCTAACAGGCAGCACAAGTGGCTTGTTTCGGTCCTCCGGGCCAGTAGAGGGAGACGTAAGGCAAGGGAAGCGGGAGCAGAAAGGAATCCTCTCCTGAGGGGGCAGCTTAAACGAGCGGCAAACAGCAATCACAGCGCGGGGGCAACAAGCACACGTCTGAATGCATACCCTTTGAGAAATAATATATAGAAACAGTCTGATGCGGTGCAGTGGGACAGAGCAAAGACAGACGAGCAGAAGGGTCAACCCTGAAAATGGAGATAGCCAGAGAGCACCTGCCATTCACGTGCCAACGGTGTCACCCTGGTTACCATGGCGTGGCCTTAGCATCACTCCTACGCTGATCTGAACATAGACGCGGTCAGTGATCAGTTTTGGCTGCACATCGGAAAGGGGGATGTACTGATACGAAGGTCTGGTTTCTGGGGCAGTGCTCACAGTGAGCCAGGCCAGGCTGCATCAGGCCCAGCCTCAGGGAAAGAACCAGGATGGTTCCCTGGCTGGAGGCACAGTAATCCTCTGTGAGAGGAGGCCTGGATGGGTGACTACAGGCTGGTCTCCATTCCCAGGATTCCTTCTAGTCACGCCGGCGACATTGCGGCCTTTTCTGCCTTCTCTGCCTCCAGGGTGCTGTGAGAGCCCTGAGTGATGGCCAGCTCTTCCGGATCGCTCCGGCGACGGCCACCCTCCACCTCTCTGTACTTCATGGGGGGGCCGGAGGTTTTGGAGAAAACGTCCCCGAAGCAGGTCTTCAGGTCCGGGTCAGGGCAGTACAGATATTCGTACATGGCACCTGCTGTGATCCCACCTAGAATGGGACCCAACCAGTAGACCTGGAAAACAGGGAGCACACGAGGTTAGGAGAGGTGACCCGGGTCCGATTCCTTGACCCAGGGGCCGATGTGTTGTTTCTGGGGCCCTACTCAAAAAAGTTACTTCATACCACTCCCCTGGCCCTAGAGTAGTGATTGTTTGTGGCCAACAGGGGGCGCCAAACCTCAAGAGCCCCTCAAAAATGTGTGGTTTCAGTGGCGGTAAAATCCACTGCTGTCTTCGCCAACAGCTAGCCTTGGTATATTTAGTACCTGCATCCCCTGTACTCCCCTGATTATGATTTAATGTCTATACAATCATACACAATACATTCCGTAATATTATAACATCATCACATAAAATATTGCTCCTAATATGAGGGATAGTATTAGCGCTAAACTAAACAACAGCGCAACAGCCACAGGTTTAAAAGCAGGAGACACCCAGGTCTATCTTGTCACACTATGTCGCTGGCGCCCCCTATTGAGGGCCCACTTAATTACAGGAGCATTAATTGAAACCACACCAAAGGAAGGAGGTGGCTCATGGCGCTGAGGGACGACCCAGCTGTTGGTCATGATGAGACCAACATTAACCGTATCTGTGTTCTGATGCCAAAAGTGATGCTGAATAATGGAAGGCTGAATGGCTTTATTAATTTAGTGAATAAATCATAGGAAATATATGTCTGACATTCGGCTGGGAAACTATTCATTTGTATCAAAGAAACCATTAGAGTTTCAGATAAACACGTTATGTCTCCCATGCCGGGCTATTAACATTAGCAAAACTAAAAGAGAGCATTTTCATAAAATGAAATAAAGATACTAAAATAAAATAAAAAACTACAACTGAATGAAAACTATAAATACCGCTTCCGAAACTAACTGAAACAAAACAAAAACAAACATCAAATAATTTCCACTGCATTATTATTTTTAAATTCTATTTAGCTAACGATTTGTTTATCTTGCTTCCTTGATGGAAATCATTCAAGGGAACATAATCCAGTATATTGCCTTTGAGATGACCATTAATAATTCCCGGAACATGTTTAGCCTATTTTGAGGACATTAGTACATAATGTGCATTGTGTATTCATGTAGATTTCTCTAAAGGTCAGACACATAAAATATCTCTATAACATGCAGCCTATCCCTAGAAATAAAATCACAGAAACTTAAAGTGAAACTAAAATATACACAAACTAAATAGAAATACATTTTTAAAATAAAAACCAATAAAGCCACACTCAGAATAAAGTAAAACTAGATTTGAGTAAATATCAAGAAATCAAAACTATAATAACACTGCTCCCATGTTGACCGAAACAATTTACAAGAAAACATACACGTTGCGGGTGTTCGATCAGAACGCTGAACCGGGGGCTAAAAAGGCCGGGCATTTGGAAGAGACTGGCTGCCTTTTCTGAGAAATCAATCACTTTTTATTTAGTGTAGCACAATTCCCAAGCAAGCAGAGGTGCAGCACTTTACAGTGATTTACAGTAATGTCTCAGAAGGGAATCAAATTAAGCGATAAAAGACAGCTGGGGAAAAAACTGAGAAAGCTCCCCGCACCCTTTGGAAGAAGGTGATGGAGTAGGGTTGGCTTGATTGATGCCTTCAAAACCTGGCTGTCGATTCGGCACGACCCCACGATGTAGAGGTCCACCGCGAGCGGTGGCCTTCGCAGCCCTGATTGCGGCAGAGCAGGCTCTGGCCCTTAGGTGACCGATTTCCCACACAAAACCAGCAAGCCTTTTTCTCCCAGCATAACTGCCCTGCAAACCGTTCCCTGCATGGTTCAGAACCCTTTCTTTTCCCTTACCCAGTGGTCAGCCCAGCTACACATCACCACCGCTGGTCCAAAAGACCTGGCTGGGTTCATACTGGCTCCAGTATATGGGATCTGTAACACAAGACAGCAGGTAACACATGCCATCGGTATCACAGTCACAGAGCTCTTTCAGGTACCTTCCTGGACAGAGCATCACAGAATAGCAGGTAGTTAGCATTAGCATGGCAAATATTCCCTGGCTTATTTATCTAATATTAGAAAAAGCGTCCAGACTGAGCTGGCACCCCAGTGTAGCTGGCACCCCTGTCCCTTCACGTGTCCTGACGGCTGACTTTTGTTTCACCATTTCGGCTTCACTTCCATACCCAAATACAGACCCTGCTCCATCCTCTCATGGGGCTTTGTGTCCGGAGAAAGCGTGACCCCTATATAACATGTGTAAGTATACATTTTACACAGATGGATTACACTGGCCAACAAATATTTACTTTCTTTTCGTTACACGAATCAAAACAGGTAAATGGTGCAGTACTGATTGTGCTGAATTCATGAATTCAAATATCTAAACAGAATTTATCTATCTCACAAGGATTTCGAGTGACACACAATTAACCCTTTTCCCGTTATAATTTCCCCATGTGAAATTTGCCTACCGTTTAATGATGCTCTGGGGTCAGATTGACCCCAAACACGGGATAGGGGTTAAACCTCACGCTGTACATATATGGCATATACAGTATATGTTTGTGTTACAAGTGACTCCTCTGAAAGGTAGAAGTGTATGTGATGCTTTCTGCTGTACTGGGCCTTAGAAACACCCCTCTTAAGGGTCCAGCAGAAGTCAGCAGGCAGACTGGGACTCCACTGGGCTTGGTACCATTTTTTTCATGTCAGAGAGGGAGCAGGACCCTGTCTCAATGTGTCCAATGTTTTTGAATTACAGTACTTTGCTCCCTTCTGTAAAGTCCTAAATTAAAATCTTTTTTCCTAAATTACTCAGAAATATGCCCATACATTCTTCATAAGGAATTATATAGTATCAGTATAGCCTAAAAATGATATCGCTGAAAAACTATGGTTGAGAGCAAAATTATGAACGCATTTCTTAAATCAGCATTAAAAAGTACATTTAAGACAGTCCTTAGCTGTTTTATACTCAAATTTTTGTTGACTGGTGTTATGTGAAATACCTGTGTTTTAAATGTTTTATGATAATTATAGAAAAATTGGCCATTTCTCAAAAACTATATGTGATGTAAAAAGGTTGAAGTTATTTCTGTGATCAGCATCACAAAATCTATCTGGCAAACCAAAAATTATAACGGAAACAAAAACCTTGTAAACCAGTGTAATTGGACTTATCTAGGTTAGGCTGTTTGCCCAAACCAGTCCTGAAAGGCTTAAAAACAACCCCATGCTGACTTTTAAATTATGTCTCCGGTTTTTACACACAAATAGGAGCAATTATATGGGTTTACAGTGCATTTAAACTCTGGCATGCTGGACAGCAGATATTTAAACTGTTTAAAGATAAATTGTTAAATAAACCTAAAGATGCAGTTTGTTGTAGCATGAGTCTTGGCTTACACTAATCAGGTACCAACTCGCAGGGGGAGCATGTGACCTCCCATAAGGCTGGTTGCTATGGATGCTTCACCATGCAATTGTCCACAGAAACCATAGGTCAATAAGACACGCTTACAAAAGGCTTTAAAGGAAACACATTTGCATTTTATATTAGAATCCTTGCAGATTATTCCTTGTGGAATACAATATTATTCCTAAGCAAAAGTCTTTTTCCATCTCAAGAAGATTAGAAAACTGATTTATATCGAAAAAGTAACGAGCAAAGTCAGGGGATCTGAACATACCGCAAAGAGATGGCCTACAGCGACGGCCAGGCCGATGGCCAGAGCCGCGGAGCCCTTGAGGTCGGAGCGTTTGGGGTCGCAGGTCGCGAACACGGTGAAGACCAGCTCAAAGGTGATCAACATCTCCACCATGAGGGCATGGCCCACGGAGATCTTGGGGTTCACCTGCGGGGCAGAGGCGGCCTTGGTCAGGACTCATGCGTTATTTTCTCCGCTGTTTATTTTCAACCCTAAACACATCTGAGGGTGACGTACCGACGTCACGCCCATGCCGCCTCTGACAGAGCTGGGCGTCACCAAGTACAGGACTCCTGCTCCCATGATGGCCCCCAGGCACTGGCTGACCACGTAGAAGACACCCTTGGCCAGGCTCAGCTTCTTGGTGCAGACCATGGCCGCGGTCACGGCGGGGTTGATGTGGCCGCCGCTGATGTGCCCAAAGCACTGGGCCAGGGTGGCGATCGTGAGGCCAAAGCAGAGGGAGATGAGCACCAGGTCTGGCGGGGGCGGCTTCTCCTCCTCGAGGCTCCAGTTTATCGTAGATCCAAGGCCAAGAAGGACAAAGATAAGAGTGGCCAGGAACTCCCCAGAGACGGCTCTCCAGAACTCCTTGGTCCAAATCCCCTTGAAGGCTACCATAATGCCCTCACATTTACTAGAGACTCCACACCTCCTGCGGGGAAAAGGGCTTTTTTTTACACACGAGAGGTCAAAACTCTTCTTTCTTAAGGAATGATGTAGACTGTATGACTAGCACTTCTCCTATACATATAAGCATCCTGTAATATCGTCTGGTTTCCACTCTATTTTATTATGGCTTCTCGACCTTAAATACATCTGAAATACCGATGTCACCCCATATATAATACAGCTAAACGCATATGCATCTAGGTGTATTTCGCAAAAGAGTACTCTGATAGAAAGCTTATTTAGGAAAAAACTTCACAAGAACATAAACAGCATTATGATGACTGCAAACTACAAACCAGTAATTCACTACGGAATCCTGACATATAAGAAAACCCCACAATACTGCTAAACTCCCCTATCGCATCAAAGGTAGCCGTGAATAATTATTTTAAAAAAAGAACCACACGCACGAAACTAATTTAATAAAATATGTTGCCTAAGCTCGTACTTACTGGAAAATTTCGCACCAGGGACGCCTAAAGAGGTTAGATATCGGAGAGTGTGCCGGCTGCCCGTCGGCTGGAGATGCCATGCACCGTGTTTGTCAGTCATCGCCACAAGCAGCCTTAATATAGGCCTATTAGCAGCAAGGCAACTTCTGCACTAAACCATCCGCGGCCGGTTTGTCCCGCCCTTCAGGATCTCGCTGCACCTGATGATCGCATCTGACCTGCAGGAAGGAGGAGAGGCAAACAAGCGGCAGGAATGCCCTGCGGAGACGCGCAGGCTGCGGCGGCAGAGCCCCGCAACCCGAGTCGCTCGCATTCGGTCATATCGGGTTCATGCGGAGACCATGCGGGATCCGTGTGATTTGCGGCAACTTTATTTTGCCTTTCATTTGGCACTGAATTTTAACTTTGCTTATTCCCACGTAAGCTGAGTTTACCTCCTTAAAAAAACAGGGGGAATATGACTACCGAATGATTTTAGAGGTTTTCATTATTTATTGAAACTGGTAAAAAAAAAGCTAAGGTTAATTATGAATTATGAAGGACGCCGCATATTACAGACGTGGCCTCCGATGCCAGGGCTTGTCTAGGGAATGCCCTTCTCAGAATACTACTGGAGACTCCAGTTACAGGGACCTTTGCTGTGCAGTCCAATAAATAAAAATAAATACTCAACAATGAAACCCATACCAGCAGAGCCTTTCATAAAAGGTACATGAAAGCAGCAATGGGCTTTTTAATCTGTCATACTTCAAAGGATAGACTGCGCATTCGAGTCTGCACCATGCGTCAGCTCTATAGCTGCACCACAATGGCTAAAACTTAATTGGAATTATTTCGTTGAGATGAGTTGGTCTGGATAATCTTGTTTAGACTGCTGCTTTAGTGTATCTGGAGACATATCGATGGCCGGAGGGGTTAAGGGGGAGAAAGCGATGCCTCTTGAATCGGCCGTGAACAGGAACGGAAGAAGGTCCAGTGCTGGTGTCACGCGACGGTCCTATCAGCTTCCGCGAGGCGCTTACCCTCACCTGCGCGTGCTGTCGCGCCGGTCCCTTGTGGGTAAAGCAGAAATCTGCTAACGGACTGTAAAATAAATTAATAAGGTGAAATATGAACAGTTAGTGGGGAAAATATTGGAATGAAACAAATTTTTTTTCCCGATATAATTTAATCGTATTCTGCAAGTTATAAAATGCTCTAATTAAATGCCCGAGTTTTTAATCATTTGCATTACTTTCATAACTTTTTCATAAGCTATGAAAAAACGACCTTGGTGTAATAGGCTAACATAAGAAGTCATCCTTTAACGAATATGATTTACAGTTGATGACAGACTGTAAGGAGATGATATTGACGTCTGAGTTTATACACTCGCCGTCGGTCCTGACCCCGGTCTTTCTCTGTATAGTGAATATCCGAAGCGCCTCACATTTCTCGCAGTTGGGGCCATGAACCCATCCCAGAAATGATGGTGTGTAGGCTGCTGTTTAGCTTGAGTAGACCATTTGTCCCGCTCTCTCTCTCTCTCTCTCTCTCTCCCTTTCACACACACACTCCAAAGTCACCTAAATGAGATACAACCAAGAAGACCTAACATCTGACACATTTGACAAGTTGGATCCCATCTAGTGCATACAGACTGGAGCAAAGCAGAGGCCATTACGAAAGTGCAAGAACTTATACTGAGCAAGTTAAATATGGCCTTATGGTAGTAATGGAACAGTAACAACAACAACTGCAACAACAAAACAATCAAAATCTGCTTCTGGCGCCAACTACTGGTAGCCCCCAGTATGTGCTTCACCTATACACAAATAATAATGCTGGGAAGGTGCAGTTCTGACAGATTATATGCTGCTGCTGAAGCACCAATGTATTTCAGCATCTTCTTTCATCTGGTAAAAAAAATTCAAGGATCTGAAATTTCTCCTGCATTCTTGCTGTCTTAATTCTTATTTTATCATTATAAAAATGTTTTCTAAGCTTGGTCTTGTTACATAACACTAGTGCATATAAAATGTTTCATACAATGAGAAACAGTGGGAGGTATTAGGTATGTTTGCTTTATTTTATTATTATTATTATTATTATTTTGTTCTTTTTGCTGCCAGCAATTCTCCTCTCTTGGCAAATTGTGTAACACGCACTTCTGGGTGCTGTCAGCTTTAAGCTCAGTGGTTGGACTGAGTCCAACTTTTAGAAAAAAAAAAAGACATTCTCCTGGTTGCCACGGTCACCGCATCACCTACTGGCAAGCGAGGAACTGAAACTCTTATTCCAATATGTGCATTTCAAATTTGGTTACTTTAACATACCTCATTTCTGAAGGAAGATAATTAATTATGATCCTAGTAGGACGTGCCAGCGAGCATTTAACAAAAATTGTGCTTGTTTAATGTAGATTCCTTATTTTGTCAATGTTCATATTACTTATAAAAAGCCTCACTGCATATGTTTTTGACAGGATCGAACCTGTACGCATTTCGGAAACACGATTGGTTGTTTTCAGTCATGTGATTAGCCACGCCCCTCTAGATCTGAACTTTCCTATGAAACACTCGGTTGGGTTTCCCCCAGTGGGGGCGGCAGCTCAGTCAATGCTTATAATCTTTTTGACATGATTCTCAATAGCAGCCCCTATAAAATAAGCTGTGACATTGAAAGAAAAGGTAAGGTTGATTCTGATTGAAAACAATGAAGGAAACACGGCCATGCTCATCTCTCCTGGCTTCCTGAGCTGAGGTCTCCTTTCATTTCTGGCCCTCTGATTGTTAGATCGGGTGGTGATGGGCCAAGGCATCTCCACAAGCAGCAAGCATCATAATCCCCCTCCACCCACGAATACGCACTGCTGGTCTCATCACTTTAAATGCCTTGTTCTCAACCCTTGTTTTTTTTTTGTTTAAGAAATCACCAAGTTTATTGTGCGCGCACAATGAAGACTGATTGTATTTTACGGCATGTACAAGTCAAGACAAAGCGCAACAATTCATGTCACTAAAAACATCTACAGCTAGAAGCTTGCTACAGCTGCATGTGACCTAAACTATAGAAGTAGTCCACATCAGAGCACCATCACCTACTCTTTTGACTCTGTGTAGACCAGCCTTGTAGTCAACATCAAAAAAATATTAGGAATTATTGTCGTAATGAAGTCAGACACAGTAAACTCTCAATGGCTGAAATCCCTCGGTAGTCATAGTGACCTGACCCTTGCGTTCGTAATGGTTCTGAACATGTATGACTAATAAACATAAATATTTCATCAGTTTGACAGGTGACGAAAGAATGGAAAAATGCGCACAACCTTCTACAGTCCCTTTCAGGCAGTTTTGAAGCTTGGTTGCTAAAATCATTGTGATGATTCACAGGATTAATTTTCACAGCTTAGAAGGCTCAATGCCAAAGCACAATTGTTTCTGTGTAGTGCATAGACATCTCATCACAATAGCAATACTATTCATACATTGCTACAGGGTCAGCTCTTGTAAAACGAATGTGCATTTAGAATAAACACGAGTCATATTTTTAACAAAAAAAAGCACCAAGCATCATCTAGGTTTAATAATATAAACTAAGATCTCGCCTCTGTGTAGGAGTCAGAGAACATACATTATGACCCAACAATAATACTGCCCTAACCCTCATACACTGACAGTACTTTGATGACATTGCATAATAAAATCTAGACTACTGTCAAGTATTTAAGAGCCTACTGAAATTCTGCATCACACATTTAATCACTATTGTGTCCACAGTACGCGTTCCCCATTCTCTGTGTTTCAGATCCCGCTCACATGCCTTGGTTCTTGATCCATACCGTGTGGGACGTCACAAGCTCCATGACATCATGGGTCATGTGACACATGAAATCCCAATCACTGTCTCGAAACTGTGATACACGGTGTCATCTCCCTTGCGAGTTACATCTTCTGCTAGGTGCTTAACTAATCTCGGGTGTTTTATGCAGACTCTCCCATGCCATCCTTGTTCAGTTGAATCAAAAGCTACTCTTTGTTAAAATATTAATAACAGAATCTGAAGCCTGATACTAAAATTAATTTTATTTCTATATGGAGCCCATCCTAACACAGTTACCCAAAAGTCCTTAACAGAGATTGAGGTACATAGAAGGCATCGGCTGGTATCGGGTGGTAAAATCCTAAGCAAGACAAAGACAATGGGGGACACGGCGGAGGCGTAGGGGGGAGCCTGACACCCCGCTAAATCCCTGCACAGCAGTAGCTGCACAGAGATGTCATTTCCTACTAATGCAAGTGGGAGGTCCGCTACCAGATGTGAGTGTAAGTGATACACCTGGCTGGGTCTTGTTGCATCAGTGCACCCTGTGGCGAACACCACGAAATAGGACGTCACTGTCCTTAGGTCTTGTCCTTCGGGTGAACTATATTACATAGGAAATGCCACCGAACCATGTTACAGGCGTGTTGAATTCCTCTGCAAAGCACGACTGGCACATCTGGGGACCCGTCTCCCCGCTTCCACTGCCGGCATGGATTCGGCGCCTTTAACTCAGAAGGTGATGCAAACAGAGGGTGACTCCGCGCTGCGGCGTCTCCAAGCGACCCGGGCTCCTCTGAGACAAAGAGGCAGTTGACAAACAGCCCTGTAGCAGCAGGCTGAGCAGAGGTCTGATTAAGACCCACTCCGGGTCTGTGGGGCACAAGTCGAACACAACACTGCCATCCCGCGTTGTCATGAGAGGGGCAGACGTGTTGCACGGCATCCTTGAATTTCCACAGCCTGCCTCTCATCTCCGCAATCTGACAGATGCAGTTCCGGAATGGTCCGTCGCTCCCCTTTTGAAATGTAAAAGCATGGGCTGAACGCGTACCTGGCTGACCTTTCCGGAATAATCGACGAGATTCCACCGAGTGTTTCACAGCTGGACTGGTTTCCCTGCCTAAACCTGAGTGCAGATCTGAGGTGACGGTGGAATGATGTGGACGAAGAAGTCCTGCTGGTTTAAAAATGAATAACGAATGAGATCACTGGGTAATAGGGCACCTTCATGGTGGCAGAAGCCTTATTGACTTGCCAAGTAACACGTGCCATGATCTCAGGTCTTCGGCCCATCCCAACTTAACACACGGATGGCAAGCGCACTTTGATTAAAAGCAGCTAAATGTACAGCAGCAAATACCAGGTGGGCCAGACTACTGACCTAGACTTATTAGTGGACATTAACTTATTGCCAAGTTCAGTTCCTGGACTAATCTGCCTCTGTTTAAATTATAAATAATTACGCTTTTGATATAGACAAAGCCAGGAGAAAACAATTCAACCACCAATCCACTGAAATTGCTGAACCCTGTATAAAAAATAAAAAATAAAAAATCCACTTGACGTCTCTAACGAGCACTCGGGACTGATCATTTTGTCTCCGACCACAGGCACCCAATTTAAGGGGCATTTCTTGTGGAATTGAACTTTTTGGCTGTTGGTTTTTATTAGATAAGGTGGAGACAGACTGGGAAAAAGGGGCTGCCGGGCACTTAAAGGGAGAACATAAGTCATTGGTCAGCAGTAAACTGTATCTCCTTTAAGATAGCGATGCCATTCATTTCACAGCCGTGACGGATCCGGGGCTCAGGGTTCCTGCCACATCACGGAAAGAAACTGATCCACTGGAGCTGAAGTCCGCTCACAGGTGAGGGTGTCACCGCCCTGAGCATGCCCGATCAGCATACGTGTAAGGTAATCGCCCGGCTGACTCACGCCATTGGCCCCCAACGTGGCCACCTAGTCCACTTTGTTTAAACACCCTCGCCGGATACCGGCTCAGTCTGCCTTTCCATTGCGATATTTAACCAGTTAGTCAACCAGGTACAATACAAAGTGATTGAAATGGAACGGGATACAATGGCCAGATGCATGTCATAATAAAGCAATTACTTTACAGCATCTTGGACAATGCAACAACAATAATATGTAGATATATATTTTTAAAATCATTTTGTATTTAGTAGTTAATGGCATAACTTTAAGGAAATGCAACAGACTTTGCAGTTAACCCTTGGCTACAGCACATCCCTAGCTGATAAAATTTGTTAGTGTATCCCATTGTCTTTAAATGTCGTTTTAAGTACGAGAAGCCGAAAGCCTGGTCAACGTGAGCCTGGTTAAGATGAGATAATAAGATCCCAGGAGGAAACTCGTTAACTCTGACGAGCTCAGGTCTGAACAGTTGCCTGCCAAGCGACTTCCTCATTGGTATGTTTTCATCACATGGTTAATACTCTGAAACTGATTGGCTGCCATTGTCTTATAGAGGCACCGTTATGCACCAACTGGTTTCGTTCTATTACCCATTTCTATGAAAGCCTTGCTTAAAAGTGTGTGACTGTGGCTTTTAGTTTTTGGGCAGTGACTTTTAGTCCACCCCTCCATTCGATTCATTGGTTAGACAGGCGAGAACGTTGAACTGATGGTTCACTGTGAGCTGGGTTTAACGTTCTTCTCTTTATTTGTGTTTTAGGTTGGGTGTGTGATTGGGGGGGGGGTTGTGATTTGAAGCCACAAATTAGATATGGCATTGACTGTTGCCCCGCTGCCACAACAGTCTGGTTTAATTGCTTGCTAGGAACCTTAGTCTACCTTTGTTTGTATAGCTTCACGTCCTAAAGAAAGGGGAGCATGCATCAAATTCACTTATTCTCTGAGTTTTTACAAGTTGTTCTTGAAATTGCATGCAATACTAGCAAGTTGCTGTATGGACTTGACAGTTCATATCTCATGAAGGTTCTCTAGTGCGCCGATGAGTTCTGTTCCTGAAATCTCAACTGCCGCCGCATTATGAGCTTAATTTCCTCTGGGTCATGGCATGAGCTGGATTATGGGGAGATTGCTGTTCAGCGTGGTTGGATAGACACCAGCCCATGTGATTGCTAATGGCATTTCGCTTTGCAGCCAGGGTGGAGTGGCACCTGCACTGAGGAAACCGCTCGTTCTCATTGGTTCTTCGGTTCCACCCAGGTTCACCTCGGGTCACCGGCAAGGGCAGCCTATTTGACAGGGAGCAGTTGCTATCCTCTTATTGCTGCCATGGCAACACCAACCTATGTTGAGCTTGCCTCTGGGTGGCCGTCAGTGCCCTCATGATAGCTTGCTGCTGCTCCGCCCCTTGTAGGGTGGAGGGAGGCCAAGACGGAATCATCTTTCCGCAGGTGACCCTATCCTAGGTGTGTGTGGGGGGGCGGAGGGGGACATTAGGGAGATGGCAGGGCTGGGTGTGGTGAGATCATGTTTCTGGTGCTGCCCCTGGCCCCATCAAAATGTCAACATGTGTGCTATCCACTTGTCCAACAGGTAGGCATGCCACATTTCATGCAAAATAATGGACGCCTACCACAGCGGGGCATTTCCACAACCACTATGTGCTAAATGACACACCAGTGGTGGTAAATCAAATCTTAAAACATGTCACAAACCACATTCTGTATTGACTATAAATGGGACCCACAATTTTGTCAAAAACGGGACGATTCTGTATTTTAAGGCATGTGTGGCCACCCTATCAACAGGCATGGTGGAATGGAGCTAACCAAGAAAGACGGGGTCCTTAAAAAATGAAATTGCTCAAAATCAGGTAGCCACTGAAAATGACCCATTTTAATTGCATGTATGTTTCGAATAACACTTGTCACTCAGGCTCAGTACTTCCCTCCCAGATGTGGTTTTGCATATCTTTGACTGATTTCACCTTAACCACTGCGCCACCTGCTGGTGAAGTAATGAAATGCTTCAAAAGTGCACACCTCCATGAAAAATTAAGATGCATGATAAATGGACTTATACACGCATGTTTTCTGTTTGAACTGACCTTGGTTAATGTGTGTACCCTCAGTGGAGACCGTACCCTCTATTTCAGTTTCCAGATCAATTTTCCATTTCCCCCCAAGCAATAAAGTTTTATTGTTTAAGGCTGACTGCTCCAAAAAGCCGTCTACCTGGAAACTTTCCCGTCCGCGAAAAAAAATTCTATTTTTAGAATGAAGATGGTCGCACCCAGTCGACAGTGTAGGGACACATAAGGAGTGGTTTGATTAGGGGGCTGAGTTGCCCGTGAGATTTCAGCCGCAGCACGTGTGGCAAAAAGATTTACATTTAAGAAAAATATTTACATTTAAGAAATATCTGTGTGTGTCAGTGGCTGGTTTCCAGTTTGGGAAGGTGATCTAGATAGAGTTGTGCACCAATATAAGTGCGCACCCTGTGAAGTCCCTGTTCAATTTCATGGAGTCAAGCTGTTTTTCTAGGTATGCGATTCCGGTTTCTGACTCTAGGGGGTACCAGAGTGCCATGGACGAATAGAGACAACCGCTTGGCTGGACGTTCTCGCCCGGGCTCAGCTGTGTGCGATACGTTTGTTCTGTCCTGATGCCGGGCCAGGGTCCCGTCCTTTAAACCGCTCAGCTACCGAAGGATCCCATTTTTTAGTGCCTGAACGAATGGGGGATTCGTTTGCGTTAAGATAACGCGTTTAAATAAACAGTGCCTTAAAAGAGAGAGAGATTCTTTCATTGCAGTGGCATTGGGACGAATGCATTGGGTTTAAATGTTGGTTTTAATATAATTATTTATATGGAAAATTTTTATGACAGCTTGTGTGACGGGCACTGCCAGTGTTTATCTAGCCCTACAAATCGTAGGATCTTTGTGTGTTATGTGACATTTTATTATAATAGCTGCATAGCAAAGCCATTGGGAAATTTGTCACTTTTTTGGTGGGGGGTGGGCTTTATATCTAATGGCAGGCAGTGACAGCAGTAGTCCGTCAACTGAAGGACACTGTAAACGTGAAGGAGAGGTTCGGAGAAAGCGGCCGGCATGTGTAAACACTAGCGGGTTGCGCAGCGCGCCCCCGCTCCGTGACGCCCCTGTCCGCCCACCGTGTGGGTGAGCAGACCTCCCGGTGGGAGACTGTGTGCGTTTCAAAGGGCTTTGAAAAAACGGCGAGCCGGATGTATACTTGATAAGTTGGATGCATTCTGGAGATGTACCTGATTGCCGTGAGCGCCATGGGACGCGCGTGTGCGCGCATGCACGCGTGCACGCGCGCGGCCCCCGCGCCGTAATTGCCCGAATTAGCGGCGCGTCACGCCGGTTATCCCACCGAACGTGGTGATTAGAGGCAGGATGGGATTTGAAGCCGAGGGCAATTTTCCTCTCCACGGAGAGTGGTCGGCGATCCCCAGGTGGGGGGTGGCTGGGGCCGGGGGCAGAGGAGGGCTGACATTTAGGTTGTAACTGCTTAGTCGTCCAAAAACCACTGTGCCTTCCCTTCCTGAGTATTGCCTCCATCTTTGTACTGTATCCTCCGGAGGTGTGCTGTCAAATGACCTAATTTGTTCATAGAGGGAGAACAGCCTTCTGTGAGTCAATACTAAGCGCAGTTTTACCCCAGCATATTATCCAGAGCACTTAAACTGAACGGGCGCCTATTTTTAGAATATACTTGGTTTTCCTCATGCTATGTTCTTGGGTCAGTATGAGAAATCTCACTGAGAGGCTTTGTTTGCGGGGCTTGGGAGATGAAGACATGAAGGTGCCGGATGTCAATCGGAGGACATTATGGGCGCGCAGAAAAAAATAGCGTCTCGGCCTAACCTACAAATTAATCTGTTGAACGAGGGGATATCTGTCAGTCGCAAATAAAATGCTCATTGTTTTTTTTTTTTTTGTTTTGTTTTTTCCCCCGAACCTTTACTTTCATTTTGTGGTTTGTGTTTGACAGATTCCAAGCCGCAAGAGATTAATTAAAGAGAGATGCCAATTAAACACAAAGCATATTTTTAACCGGCACATTTAATGATATAAGGAATGAATCGCCTATAAAGGAAAATCTATTATACAGTGGGTTTAAAAACACTGTGCTTTCTGTCAACCTTTCTTTCCCCTTATTGTCTAATATAATTACCTGTCAAATACTGTTTAGACTGAATATAGGCTGCTTAATGTGTTTAAATACCCTTCTGAGATGAAATGGAGAGGAATTTTCCAGTCCGTCACTCTGCGGTGCCTGTAAATGATGATATTTGACACTGTGATATCCTTCAGAAATGACAATGAGGTAGTCTGTCAGGTGCTTGCCAGTGTTCAGCCATGCAGACCTTCATTTAGCCTTCCACACCGTCATCTTTGCCTCACTTTTCCCTGAGAAGTTATGCTAACGTAAAGTGTAATAACTGGCGTCTCCTGCAGCTGCCGAGCTCTTCCCTAGACTGTATTTCTTCATCCGAAATGGAAACGTCTTTGCCGCAATGGAAAAGCTAATGGAACGGGCAGAGGTTTAAACTGCCCTGCAGTAGCTGTCCTGCCAGCAGCCAACAGGAATCCAGTCCTGGGATTCCACGCTGATATGTTTTCAGAATCATGTTTTTCTGCAGGCACAGACTTTTCTAAGGGTAATATGACTTAAGTGGGGAAAAAAATTGGATTCTGTTGGATGGGAGAAGTTCACCTGTTAATTTGTCCAGTAGGGTGGGATTCATGGCCCTGTGTTTTTGTTTTTTATTGCTTTTTTTTTTTTTTGAATGCGGCAAACAGCAATTAAGACAGTTCTGGGATACTGTAAACTGCTTGGTCAATCCCCAAAGTAGCTGCAGTCTAAGTCATTCGCTGTAGCTCCCAAACTCCCATGTTTAATGCACTCCGTTCAGCATTCGTCTTAGCAACCCCATGCTTTCTGGGAATGTCAGCTTTATGGGACAAAAATGACAACACCTAGAGTCTCCAGCTGTATACAAATGCCGGACGTATGTGCAGCTTTCTGCCTGAATCTGTCACCTCCATATAAATCGGGAAGCATCAAAGTGATTGCAGAATGGGCCCGTCAAGTCACGCGGCGTCAGCCATACAATTAAAACGGAAACCTGTTAATTGTCAGAGAGCCCCGGCAGACGCGAGTGGCTCAAAGGGCGTCGTGAATCGACCTTGGCACACGTTCATTCTCGGCGTGGCTGCTCTTCCGATTCAGGTGGATCTCGGCCTTCCGCGTCCTTGACAGTCAGGTGGACGTCCGCACACGTGCCTTTGGCCCTCCCGTGCCGCCGGACAGCTTCGCTTAGGCTACAAACTCGATAAATTTGCAGGCATTAGGCACGAGTCTCGGTCTGGCTGGCCGTGGGGAGTTCAAAGGGAGACCTAACAGGGAAGAGGACTGATGTATTTTTCATGCTTTTCCTGTTTTTTTTATTTATTTTTTTTTTTACTCTGAATTTGGAGCCAGCTCACACTTGGGTGGAATTAGCCTGGTCGGATTTGACACATGCCTTCCTCGCACTGCTTGCTTCATGGACGGCCTGGGCGATGGCCACTCTTGCTAATGACTTCAGCATCTTCTGGCAGTCCACTGAACTGCAGGACCCCTGCTTTTAACCCTGAGCGAAGCTCTGATTAATCTTTGGATGTTTCTCTCTGCTTTGGAGTGATAGAGCAGCATCTGAGGGAAGGGGGAAGGGTGTCGGGGGGGGGGGGTTGTTTAACTCTCGACGTCGGCCTGTGCATCGGGACATTACCGGCTTGTTCCTTTATGGAGGTCCAGAGGAAAATATCACATCATTTCACATGCCTGTTTAACATTGGATTACCCTCAAAATGAGATATTTTAAACCTCCTTAGCAGTTTTATAGAGGATTGACAATGTATATTAGGTTTCTGTTAGCATGAACCACAATCAACGATGATGATGATGATTTTAATCATCGTTATGATGGATGTATCTATATATGTGCCAGCAGTCATCTTGTTCATCAGGCATAGACTAGCCCTGTGTGTAAATTAGTCATAAGCATTTCAAGCCT
>JAODKL010000081.1:4829589-4841798 GCA_026780765.1 Petrocephalus schoutedeni | reverse complement strand
TGTGGGGGGGCCTGCCGGAGAAAGAGGCTGTTTTATATGGAGGGAAACCAAAAGATGCCAGGCCTGCTTGTGGAGATAGTTGAGGTGTGGGCAAGGGAGCCACCACTGAAGAGGTCTTATCCAGGACGTTGCAAAGCACAGGCAACACCAGCGCTGAAATAACATTCAGCACTTAGCTGGCTTTCTTTATTTGGTAGCATATTCAAGTGAAGGTCAAAAACCTGATTCTGTGAAAAAGAAGTGTCTTTGAGAAGTGCTCCTGCTTCAGGAATCTCTTTTAAACATTGCATTTATTTCTATTATTTCTCTTATTTCCACCCTTCCATAATGCATCCACCTTTGAGGCACATCAGTGAGCTCCCCACCATTTCTGGACAACTTAAAATCAAAGGCATTTTCTGTGGCCCATAATGAATGACGCTGGTCTTTCCCTGGTGGTTGACCATCTTCCTTTAAGAATTCAAACATACTGCAGGAGAGCATTTGTTAATCATCTTTTGATCATGACTCACCATAGAGTTTCCTGCTTTATGGAACCCAAGGCAACATTTATCTTCTAAATGAATGCTTAACTGTTGACCACCTAGAGAGGTTTTGTATATCAAATAAAAACATCAAGTCTCACCCCGTTACAAATGGGACGCCTCGCTGAGTTGCATCTCATGCTGGTACAATCATCTCACCGAATGTTCTACCACCTTATCTGAATCCTGACATTCTCCTGTTTGTGATTTCAATGTCTGCATCTCGACAGAAGCTGGAAGGAAGAGCTGAATGTATCTGTTTATTTCTAAGCCAAATTTCCAAGGTTGATTAAGGGAAGTGGAAGTTTGTGGAACCCTTCTCGTCGGCTCACTTTGGCTTGACGGCATCCATTACTGACACAAGCTCCAGATATATCGGTGTCTCTTTGCTCTTGCCCTGACAGGATGTAAACTGATTTCCCTGGCAATGTGACCTTTCCTTTTCTTTTTCCCCTCAGTCATTTCCAAATAAACTTCAGAGCCAAACTCCATCTGTCTGAGCGCCGTCTATTGATTCTGACATTTCTGCCGTACTCTAATCAATAACTCTTCCTTCTAAAATGTCTGCAAGGAAACCGATGTGCGTTCAAAGCATTGTTTCATCTTACATAGAATTATGTTAGGATGCCCTTCTGCATCAATCTTTATTCAAATGACTGGCCAAAGGCACCTGATAAGTTTTTGCCATTTTCCCATTGGGATCATTACACATTCATGTTTCTGATGACATTTTACTGAAGGCTGGATTGAGCAGTTCCGGATGTTGGCATGTGGGTTTGCGATATATCAGATGTTCAGACAGTTAACATCTGACTCGTTCAATGGGAAGTCTTCTGTGTCAGGAAAGAAGTTAGCTTTAAGTCCCAATTGTAGTTATAGTAGTAGGTGTGTACGCGCAGCAGCAAGAAAAAATAGTCACTTCCACCATCATTCAAGTAGATGCTGGTAGCGCTCATTTGAATGTAGCACTTCAAACAGAGCAAGGCTGAAGGCACACTGTGACTGGGTGAATGGAGGAATAGAATAGCAATATTGCTACAAGGATTTTGAATGAATTCCCAGATCTGAATAATGGAAAAGGAAAACCATGGTTGCAGATGAGGTAAGATGGGAAAAAGGAGCAGGAATTCCTGCCCTGATAAGTGTTTTCCCATCTTAGAGGATAACTGCAGCTCAGCTACCTAAGGACTGAACCACGTGGCACCCCTATGTACTGTAGAGGATGGCATGTCTGTTAGTGGAGGAAACATTATGGAGCTTAACTTAAGCTTGATTCTTTATGTAGATAAGAGCCGCCGTTTCATATCTGCTAGAAAAGTGCGAGTACGATCAACGGTGATGCATGCAAACAGCAGGCTAATACGGCAAATATTTCCTATAGAAATATGACTAGGACCAAACCATTTTTTCTTGTTGTATTACTGGAGAAATTTGTCCTTGGTCGATATCAGATCAAGGTGTGGCAGGTCTGTTAAGGCCGAGTGGAAGAAATCCAAGAAATCCACATTAGAGAAGTTCAAGACGATAGATATTAAAGTTGGACATAAGAGGTTCCAGTTCAGGGAAGGCGGGACAAGGAACAATTCTTTGATCATGTTAGAATTTCTGTAACTCTTATAGAAAGAGAGGAGAGCTGGAAAGATCAACAGACGTGAACAAATTAAACTTCTAGGTGAGGACTGGATGATAAAATAAGCAGAGAGAGAAAAGTTGAGGATATAGTGTAAAACTTTAATAACAAGAGAAGGGAAACATTGTCAGTGGACGCATGGGTCCAGGCAGAGGTCATCATCTACCGGCGTGACAAGATAAATCTGGGCTAAGGGGGCTAGACACCCACTTAAACACATTCAGATTTATGCGGCCCTTTTTAGAGCTGCGGTGCAGCAGCAAGTCTGGAAATTTTCACACCCGGTAATCGGGGGGAAAAAACGTCCTATAAATTAAAGATTCATTTACACCCATCAACTATAAAACTCAGAAGTGTGGAAGGGGCTTCTCATTTGCATGCAGTATTGATGTGGTACGTTGACTAATCAGCTTTAAAATGAGAAACATGGGCATGATGACACTTAACTCTCTGATTGTGATACTGTTCCACTTTGCTTCTGTGCGCAAGGACCAGACCAAAAACATGCACAACAAAACAACCCTTGTCATTTTCAAGCAACAGTTAAAGGCACAGATTCCTGAGAGATGTAACACTGTTTGTCATGTATGGATTCCTATGGGGTTTCAAATCCCATTGAATACTTTTTCAAACTCACATCTTGGCTGTATTCAGGTTGAATCGAGTCCTCTGTCAGTCTGTCAGTCAATCACCATATCACTCAAATCTGCTCGCAATGGCAGGTAAGCGAATATACATGTAATGAGTAGATTACACAAGAAGTACAAACGAAAATGTATGACTTTGGGAAAAAAAAAATTGTCAAAATATTTAGTGATGACTTCAAAAGATGTTTTTTTTCCCCCTTTGGTGAAGAAAACTTCCTTTGGCTGTCACTGTTACAGGAATTTCCAACCCCTCGGACGTGCTGTCGTCAAGGAGCATTTTACAGTGTGTGGGAACAAAGTTTGTGAAGCTAAAAAAAAATCTACAAACATGCCAAGCTCTTTTATGTATTCCCCTCACTGCTGAAATCTTGATCATTTTGGGCAGATGCCTGCAATCAATAGAGCAGACGTGTGTTGAAGGGCACAACAGAGAAACCTGTTGGATTTCCAGCTGTGGGCTCAGCCCTCCAGACAGGAGGATGGAAGACGGCAACGTGCACACCAGGATGTGAAACTCACGTCATGTTATCCGCATAAAAAAACCTCATAATTACAAACAACATAATAAATATCGAATTTTCAAATGTTTTTTTAATACTTGAGTTTTTTTTTGGTTTTGTTTTGTTTTAGCTAGACGAGTACCCTCTATAGAATTTAATTCATCTTAAAGCCCAAGGATAGAAAACATAATTGGCCATTACAGGTGCTAGCAACACTTAAAAATCAACTGGATTCTGATGGAGGAGAAGGTTTTTGGAATTTATTAGGTAACATTCAGCACAACCCTGAGGTGGATAAGCAGTAAGGATGATGGATGGATCAAAGAGGGGCCGCGGAATGATACAGTAGGTCATCTGAAAATGACTTGATTGCTGTAGCTCTATCTGGCAGGCCTGCCGTCGCGTTCTGCGACACCACTGTAAATGACTGGAAATGCGGCAGCACGTCTCGTCTTCAATTAGCCGGAATGCTCTCACAACGCTCTCCTCCTCCCTGTCGTTCTTTGTTGGCTTCCTGAAGACGCTGCCTGTTGGCCCTTGGTTCTGGCTTTCAGAACTGTCAATGGAATGGCACCTACTTGCAATGGAGCACTCATCAGGACCTAATGGTGCATTCCATTTTGAATGGGAGGTCAGAATTTCTGACTTCCTAGTTGGAATTTTCAACCAGAACGTCACCTGTAATCAGAATTCCGACTTTCCTCTGCAACCCCTACAGTACCTCGGAATTCAAGATGGCTGCACCCTTGATCAAAAGAACGTAGGCATTGCTAAATAGCGTTCTGACTTGTTGTACTGGGAACATGGTTAACTCGGGTATGACGTTATTCCCAGCTCCAACTTCCAAGCTCTGGGATAAGTGGAATGCAATATATGTTCCGTATTGCCCTCTAGGTCGGTGGGCCAGCATCTCCCAGTGATTCCTCCAGGAGTGGTTCCTCGGTGGTGGAGCGAGCTACCCAACTATATCCTCTCTGCAGATCCCTTCTGGAGACATTTTAAGACCCATCTCTTCTAGGAATGCCTTAATGAACCTCATCCAACCAGAACTGTTATCTGCCAGATTTGTTGAAAGAGCTGAGCTGGGGTGGAATCTGAGGTTCCCACATCCGGCCTGTACGACTACTGTCCTCATCCGAAAGCAATCTCGCATTTAATGGCTCTAATCGTAGCGTAATTGCACAGCAGTAGGAATAATGATCACTCTCAGTAATATCAAGTCGCATGCAATGTGAGAGAAAAGGCCTTCAGGCAGCTATTCTCTGTCAAAAGGGGAAGTTCTATTATTGTCATTTTTTTCTTTCTGAGATGGATTCACACTCTTCAAACAGTTTACCGACTGGACTGTGGCTCAGAGCTCTCTTTCGCTGCCAGGTACTTTGTCCCTTTAGACAGCCTTTTGGGAAAACACAATAGAAAGCGGGACTGCTAGTTACTTCATTTGGGGGTTGGCCAGTGGCCACCTGTCTATTCCCTCAGCTCCACAGGGCTCGGCCTGGGAATTTGCCGATAATGTTGGCGAACTCTGACCTGGGGACTCAGCTCCCACACTTTGCTGTTTCTGCTGTTAATTTTTTGCTTTCTTAGCCTCTATCACTCTACCGTAGCTGGAATATTACATAATAATAGTTGTGATGGAACACAGTAATAGCTTATGACTAGCAAACCGAGTGTTCCATCGAGCTGTCACATGAGACGTCACATGAGCTGTCACATGACACATCTATGCTAAAGATAAGCTTCCTTGCTATTTTTATGCAGCGCACAAGGAAAGGTTTGTGTCAGAAGTAATCAGACTGATTTAAATTCCTCTGAAATAGGGGCTTTGTACTGAACTCAGTGACTGAAGTTGGTCTTTTTGCAATATTTCCCAGACATCTCTTTTCAGATCATCATGCTGCTGACTGAGAAATAAATAAATATGCTGGGGGTGCACCCTGTTAATTAATTTCCAGGGGAGGCAAAGCCGTCCCATGAATCAGGTCTCATAAAAGGCAGGCGTGCCGTATATCTGTGTAGAGTTGAGCAGTTTAATCAGGGCCATGTTTATATGCCGCGTTTGGCGGAAGTGAGAGGGGATGGATGCGGCAGGCTCGGAAGTCGAGCGTCTGCCCATCTTTCCGCGAGATCAGCGGTTTAATAGAGGTGGCGGAAACAGATGGCGTCCCGTACGTGGTGGTTGGCAGCCGGAGGGCGGCTCACACATATGCCTGAGCGGTAATTATGTGGCCAGCTACTGGATCTTTTTTTGGACGCCCTGAGCTCACGTTGCCCCCGGGAAACCCAAAACCGAGGAAGTAACAGGAAAACTGATGTCTCTCCGCCTGAGATATTTTCTGTGTTTTGGTTTTCCGACAGTAACTCGAGAGGCGGGAACTCAGTGGATACAATGCTGTTTTTCCAGACACAATGTGAGCTAAAGTAAAACTACATGACATAGAGGCCTGAACACAGCTGTGCTCAGGACCTACATAATGCGCTGTGTTCATTTGGTTTAACGTTGTGCTAATTCAGCGATTCTCAGAAGTTGAAAATTAAAAGTATAGTTACTGTTATCTTAAGCTATATGATGCATGGGTTAAACAGTAGATGATATTTCGACCTCGTTGAGCGTAGTGCAAGGGAACTGATAAATAGAGTAGAAATATATAAGACATTTAAACATGACATATTGAGGCATGAACATAAAATGGGAAAATATAGTTAAAAATACAGTTTATGAGTACAGACCTCTGTTCTTGATTGCTTTTTAAAATATTTCAATGGTCTACTCAATTAAACATAAATTTACCTTGATTTTTACTGAAGGGATGTCGATTAGGTGCAAAATTGCATTAAAGCAGACATGGGCTTTTCCATGTTGCCTGTAAGTCCTCTTCTGGTGATGCTGGAGAGTCTGGGTGGAATGTAAAGTATACGTGGCTTCATTTTCCGTGATTGAAATGTGTCTTCTTAATGTGCGGGGCATCTGTGTGACGCTAGTTTCAATCTCTGAAATGGGCCAATACAAAAGCCATCTTTCACGCGACTCGTGCTAGGGATTTTCTCACCAACAAGTTTCCATTGCCCCCCCCGCCCCCCACAGCTGGCAGCAGAGCCTCCCCTGTTATTGTGCTGGACGTTTTCCAGCACCTGTCCGAGTGACTTTCAATGACGGCTTTATTGTCTTCGCAATCCGGTGAAACTATTTTGGCCCATTTCTGCAGAGATTGTATAAGCAGACAGACCAGCCGCAGCTACCATAAACACGGGGGAGCCGGCTTTTGGAGGCGCTTCTCTTTGAGGCGCCCTAATTGATCACTTATGACTAGGCATCCTAAATGACTTTGCCCGCTTTCTGCTTCTGTCCAATTAGGCTGGATTTCGCAGATGCCGTGCGCTCTATAAATAGCACTTCTTACACTCTCACTGAAGTCCCCGAAGACAAATAAAAACACTTGACTAAGGACACTGTTAAACTGCTAAGGGCACCTAATCAACCACAGCAGTGTAAAGGCAGAAGAGTAGTAAGCCTGAATGGAACGTGTTGGCTTGCCCAACTACGAATTTGCCTGGAAAATCATTATACATCTAAATATATTTTCAACGAAATAACCTGCAGACTCAAACGACATGGATGCATTACTGACTTTCACATCTCTTGAGAAGGTGTAGGAGGGGGACTAAGAAAGGCAGTCAAACATGGCTCCTGTTGCTGTCACCCATCACAGCTGTTTCTGGTTCTTCAGTCTGACTGGTTCATGCTAAACACACTGAAGACACACTGGACCCATATTCCTCCAGACAGTGGGGGGGCGCCCATGTCAGCGCAGAAGACCGGCTGGCAGGAGGGATTTCGGTAAAGTCTCCAGCTTCTGCTCACTACATTACAATTCCTTGTGAAGCCCCTTGGTTAAGTATAGACTAATTTCTAATTTGAGTTTTGTGCATTGTCACAGGTGTGGGAGGGTGGAGGGAGGGAGGGGCGGTGAGGAGGCTTAGTGAGTTCAGCGAAATACTCGCCATGTGGCGAGATTGGGACTCCCTGATCCAGTAACCCAGTGAAAGGCACAGACACTCATTGCCTAAACAAGACAGTTTCACGCAATACTAATTCCTTGGGATACGTAGAGAGGGTCTGATGCTTAAAAGAAGTCAAGTCAGGTCAAGTCAATTGTCAACAGGACATCACTGTCATGTCATTCATATACAAGGGCCAACTGGCACAAATTGTTTCCCCAGGACCATGATGTAACATACAGAGAGCAAGTAACAACATCAGCAACAATAATCGTCATCATCAGCATAGGTAATGTGGTGCTTAGCACTGTTGGCTCACACCTTTGGGACGGGGGTTCGTGTATCTGGCCCGGCTCCATGTATGTTGTGTTTGCATGTTCTCCACATGCCGTCATGAGGTTTCCTCCTCACTCTCAACTTCTCCGGTACTCCAGTTGTCCTGCCACTCATATATTGGTATGCAGTGGCACGAAATAGCCTTCCCCCTGGCCAAAAGTGCCACATACAAGCGTCAAGTGACAAAGGGAGGGACTCACAATAATTCAATAAAGTGTGGTAACACGGGACATTGTAAGATAATGTGCCTGGATCTGAGAGAATAAGAAAAGGAGCATGATAGCAACTGAGAGTCGGGGTCCTTTCTGACACGCGCCTCAGGTGTGGATCACATGGTTACCCAGATGAGGAGCGACCTAGGCACCTTGTTTACCCAAAGTGAATGAGAGAAAGTCGGGAGATGCAGAATGTCTCACGCTGACTGACAAGGAGAGAATCCAGACGGGACGGATCAGTCAGGCGGATTGAGGAAGTGTTGAAACAGAAGCAAAATAATGAAGGGAAAAAAGGGGAATTCTGGATATGTGAATCTCAGTGGATAAAAATAAGGGCCGGCAATAAGGCGAGAGCAAAGACTGTTGAGGGGGTGGAAGAAGGTATGAAAAGGGGTATTAACAAACAAGGCTCTTCACAGCCTGTCATAAGACTCCGTGTGAACACGCTTCCTGTGAGCATGTAACGCTCTGTCGTCTCCAGCAATGAAATGTGCATTTTTATGGACGTGTTCTCCTGAGCTCCCACGGGCAGCATTTTACTGGGGAGTTCAAAGCAGGAGCGGCTATAAGCAGGCCAATGCGCTGGGCCGGAGGCCGGGGGGACCCAACACACGGGGCAAAAACAACAAGCCAAAAATACTTATATGGTATTTTAGAAAAGCGAAGGGATTGGAGGAAATTGCAGGAAATTGCTTATGTTCCCTGAAAAGGGAAAAGAAGCAAGATTAAATAAATAGCTTGATGTTCTCCACTCTTCCTGAGTATCACATTTCTTGTTTCAGTATTTTATTCGATATTTATTTTTTTTCCTCTCTGTTTGATCCACTACTTCAGTGTCTGGTACTGAGGATCAGGCAGCAGACAGGGCGCCACCAGCCTCTGGGAAGCCCCCCGGCATTCCAGCCGGTACCCATACCTGGCATCGCTCCCGAAACATGGCCGGATAAACAGGAGAATGTGGATACAGGTGCCACAGCCATCAGCAGATGGGACATTTAAATTTGAATCTGTTTCGATCTGAATTCTCGGTGCGACTCTGAATATTCAGGGTGACAAGTCAGAGAGCACTTTCCCTCCTGCTTGGTTTGAACACCTGATAACTCTGGAATTTTCCAGCCCTCCTTTTTAAATCACCTTCTACCTCAAAATAGTATATTAGCTTGTTTGACATCATGACCTCTTACAAGGGGATTATATGAGGAGAATAAAGCTGCCCATACACATCACTGTTTCATGCCGGTGTAGAGATGTGCAGAGGAAAAGTGACTCAAAACTCCAGCTTCTGATTGCACTAATCAGCTGGGTGCTACTGATTCGGCATCTTGTGATCTTTTTTTGGTTAGACTTTAGGTAGCTTACAACAACTAGACTTCCGCTGCGAACTGAAACACACTGTCTTAGGAGTTTGTCTAGCTAAAGTAGCAAGAGTCAAGATGAAGATGAAGGCAAAGTCTTACAAACTTAAACTTCCAAAAAGACAACGTGACTCAGCAAGCAAATGGAGGGAAACCATCAGTCACATGCCAGTGGGGAAATAGCTGCGGCCGTTTGACTTCCCAACCTTCATGGTTCATGGCAAAGTCCATGAACCTCAACAGTAACGGTTCTGCATTGACGACTCCACCCACTAATGGCTTTTGTGACAGAGCCATTGACCCCGGTCGAGTGATGAACATAGGTTCCCGGCTCTTCAAAAAGCATCGATAAGGACCAGAGTTTAAAAAAAAAAACAAAACTGAATTGACCAATATCACCAGAAGGGATGGGTCGGCACTGAGTATTGGTGATACCACCCTTAATGGATTGAATCAGATCGAAAAGAAAATCAGTGGTATCGCCCATCCCTGGGGGGGCATCCCCCTCCATTAATGTCCGATTTTCTAAATACTTAAGAACCAGGAATGACCAGGAATGAACTCCCCTGAATATTATACACCCCCCCCCGGTGCCAGTATAAGATGTTAAATCTTTGTTTTCTTGACAGAATGACATAAAAGTGGGCCGAGCGCACATTATGTACAATGCAAGACAGTATCAACAATGCATTTCGCCAAGTTTTACAAAACGTTTCTGCATGTCTGTCTGATTCATAGTGTTGATTGACACCAAAGGACTGCTATTTAAATTAAGCTTTACTTCTGTGTATAATAAGTTGCTTATTTTCTTTATTCATTGTGGCAGGGAAAGTATTTTGCCTGCGCAGATTCATTCTGCTGTTCCGATGATCTAAAACCCATAACATCGCACAGCACTGGTCATGCCGCAAATTTATTTTTCTTCTGGAATCGTCCGTCTGGCAGAGCTTAGCGTTCCCCCTCTATATTAGCGTCATAGATCTTCGGAATTGACAAACTAAGCCAATTACCCTCGCCTAACGACTTGTTCCTCAAACAGAGACCCGGGACAGTGAATCTCAGTTTGCCACGCCCCCTTCTTTGTTTTACAATAACGGCAGTTGCTACGGTCTGTCTTGAAAATGGGTCGTTAGGGCAGGGGAGTCTTAATTCACTAAAGCTGTTTCCAGGAGAGATTTAAAAATCTGCTCATTTAGGCCCGCCGAGCGTCGCGGGCAAATTGGATGCATGTGGTTTTTGGGGGAATGGATGTTAATTGGGATGGTGATTAAGCATGTACAGTCTATGTAGAAAGGAAGCTGGGGGGTCTTCTCAAATTATCAGAGCGTGTGGTCAGGAAAACCCGGGTGGCTCAACAGAGCTTGTTAAGGATTTATACTGATCCGTCCGCATCTTCTGTGGGTCCTCCCGCTACACGTTGGCTAGAAAAAGACCTTTATATCTACACAAAATATAGTAATAGAGATCAGCTCAGGGGAGATCAAGATGAGTGATTTAATACCTCTGTCAGACAGACCACTCAATGGGGATCTTCTACCTGCTGGTTTGGATGGATTTGGCATCATGGGGATTATTTAATATGCTTCTTTTTCATTTCTGATATTTAGGATATGCATTATATTGTGCTGAGGGGTTACCTGAACCCCCCCCCCCCCCAAAAAAAAGAAAAGGCTTTTGGAGAATAACTTTCAAAATGGCTGGTAGTGGCATCAGAAATCTGAGATCAGCATTCATGTATTGTAACTCAGTGAGACGTAAAACAGAACCTCCCCGTGCAAAATGTCCCAAAGCCACCTTCTGAGTTTAAGAATATATCACATCATATTTCACCTACATTTACTCACGGAGACACGTTTATTTTTTTTGCTCTGCCCTAGTGTATTTCGATTAAACTGCTTACAGCTCCTGCAATGGAGACATTGATCTGAAAACCTCTGTAGATGTTTCTGATCTTGTTTATTCCTGCAAAAAATAAACTCACCAATCATTGAGTTCATAATGGAATAACAAATCATTTAGATTACCCTGCCTAATACTGGCTCATAACTCAATAGTGAATTACATTTGATTATGTATAATGCCACCTATTAGTTTTCTTTATGTGTGCGGCCAGCTGCTTTTAATAAGGCTGTTGGCTGATTTTTAAATGCACCAGGGCCAGAGTGCTGATATATTTTGAATGGTCAGAAATCAATCCTCTGCCTGCAATTTGTTTCTTTTAGCAAACAGTATTTCATCTCCAACTGAAAAAGACCTTTGAGGAATGTTAATCATTTTGCAAGTGCTCTTTTTTAAAATAACCACTGTCCAGTGTGGATTTCCGGACTGCTTCTCCGTTTATTTTTGAAGGGAATAAAGGATCTTGACATTCATTAAACATTTTCCCCAGTTGTCAGCAGTTCTGACGCCCCCCCCCGGACTGAAAGTAAACATGAAAAGGTCTACATCTCCGGCCATCTCCTTTCACCAACAGCTGGTGCAAATGAAAAGCGAATGAAAAACCAGCATTTGGCTATACAAAGTGTGACCTTTAAGCCATGAAAAAAATTGGCAGATATGATACACAATGCTATCTTTCAAAAAGGGAACCTTTGTCACCCTCATTCTTCTTTTTGCATGTTTTTTGCGAGTTTAACTACACGTGTGTGTGTTCTTAGTTATATGTTGTTGAAAAGTATCTAAACTAGAGAAATATTCCTTAGGGTTTGTAATTACAATTATGTCGCTTGAAACAACTGCTAATAGTAAATGTAGAGCGAATTACTATCTGCCTACATCCACACAAAATTCAACTAATAAATACATTTTGTTCAGGCTCCAGAAACACTGGACACAATATAATAAAATCAGTTTATTTGATGACCATAGATGATTGATTGTCAAAATTGTCTATATATGTGAGTGTGTATATACAATACACACACAGACACTCACCGGCCACTTTATTAGGCACACCTGTCCAACTGCTCGTTGACGCAAATTACTGATCAGCCAATCACATGG
>JAODKL010000081.1:4818890-4829489 GCA_026780765.1 Petrocephalus schoutedeni | reverse complement strand
CAATAGAGCACCTTTGGGATGTGGTGGAATGGGAGATTCGCATCATGGATGTGCAGCCGACAAATCTGCATCAACTGTGTGGTGCTATCATGTTAATATGGACCAATATCTCTGAGGAATGTTTCCAGTACCTTGTTGAATCTATGCCACAATGGATTAAGGCAGTTCTGAAGGCAAAAGGGGGTCCAACCCAGCATACAACAAGGTGTGCCTAATAAAGTGGCCGGTGAGTGTATATGCATATACATATATGTAGCATGTAGAGGCTGAACAGGAAGAGCAGATTAAAACTGATACTGAAAGATGACAAAGCAAAAGGAATGAAATAGCTAGAAATTCAACCAGCACCAGCATCATTTTTATCCGCTTGTAAATCCGGAAGACACCCCCCCCCATCCCCCGGCATTGTTTATGCTTTGGAAGACCGCCATGACAACAAATGAACTTAAGCGGAAGAATGAAATGAAATCCTCTAAATGAAGAACAAGGGGGTGGGAAGACGTAATGCGGCTATTAGGAGCTGAGAGAACATTTCGTCCAGCTCCTTCACGCCACCGAGACTTCGATTCTGCCGCTATAAAGGACTGGCGGCTTATTGGGACTCCGAGGCAGGAAAATAAAGATCAAATGAATGCAACAGTCACGGAGTTGCCTAGAGACGGACAGGATCTCGCATTAAGGAGGGAAACCAGACAAAAAAAAGATGAAATCTTGATTAAGGCCTTCGAAGTGGCCTTTGCAAGAGCGCCGGTGGATCGGGGGGAGGGGGAGATCAGTGGGTTGCCTTGAGCCGCTGACATTTCGGTCGCTGGCTTGTCGACGTCGCATGAGGTTTTTCTTTTTGCCCTACCAAAATCGGCTAAATCTGGGGGCTTTTCCCTAACTTGTTTGGCGTCTGGCAAATCCCCCCACTTTAATTTGTTGTTATTTGTTATCCTCACTGCTGTATTTAAAATGTCAATTCTTAACGAACCCGTTCTGGTAACACAAATGCGCCACACGGCTCCCTCAGGTTTATAATGATTTCTGGCTACCTATGGGGCTGCTTTCATCTGGCAGTGGTGGACGGCCAGTCGAACATTTGGGCTCTATCCTCGGTCCATAACTAACCCACCCTCCCTCCATCCCCGGAGAGATGCCTGACCATATTCAAGCTCATTTCCGTCCTCCCCCCGTCGCATCTCCCCAACGACTGCTTTTAGAGGCGATGGGCGCCGTTACGCGACGTGCCGAGCATTAAAATTCAGATTTATCGCCGTGCAATTTGGACACGGACATTTCTCAGCCCGGTTTTATTGCTAATTGATACCGGGTGCCAGTCTGTGAGGCTACAGTAGGCAGATGGGCTTAAATGGGAGGCAACTTATGGTACGTGGGACAGGAATTAAAAGGACGTCCTGTAAATCAGCACGTGTGAGCGCCACGTTCGCATAATTCACTGGCTAACCGCCTCAAATGAGCTCGGCGCATAACTGCACTAAAGTAATGCATTACTGTCCAGCTTATGTGATTAAACTGCGATCAAAGCGTGAGTTTAATATCTTTAAAGGAACTGATTTAATCAAAAGGCAATTCGAGATTCTCTTTTGGGACGGAGAGTTTCAGATGTTTCACATAATAGCGTTATTCTGTCCACATATTGGTGTTTTATGCATCCCACAGCCGACAGTTGGCCTGAGATCGATATGAGAACCAATAAAGGATTTAAATAAATCATTAACACTAGATTATATGGTTATCTTTAAAACTGCCAACAGAGAGATACGGGAATTGAGTAAACATCAAATACAACTGTAAATCAGGATCAGCAGCTGCTGGACTAGTCAGTAATAACCCAAAACCTCATTATGCCAGGAGAACTGGGTGGGTTTTTTTAAACAAACAACCATGACCAATTTTCACAGAGGGTGACTGTGTGTTAATCTGCTTTCAGATCTTCATTTGATGACCTGAAACATACTTATGGGAAAAAAAATACAGGCAGATGCAACACAGTGCTATATAGCCATCCATCACTCATCCAAGCAGAAATGCCAGCCCTTTTGGCCACATTAAAAAGGTCTGTTTAAACTTTGCAAACTGTGAATCAAGATGTTGAAAAGGAATTGCTTTAATAAAAGTATAATAAATAACCATTTGTTAGATGGCTAGATAAGTGGATAGATGGAGTGATGGATGTTTTTGAGCAATGTTTTGATGAGTGTAGAAACAAGTACACAAATACATAAAAATGAGAATTAAAAGTTTCCAATAAAGCAGATGCAAATATGTGTGTTTGGTTGGGGGAGGGGCATTTCCGTAAATCAGAAGCACAGGGGACACATTACACAGTGGTACACAGCAAATTATGTTCTAATACGCCTACTGTCTGACTTCCACATTCATACTTTTGCACACTGAATGTGTATTAGATCAAGTAATTATGTTTAATTATACAATATATAATTATAATCAAGCTCGGTTAAGAGTAATTTCTGTGAGTGAGTTAAACCCCATGTTTAAAAAGGGAATAAAAGACTTGAAAAAGTGGTATCTGCTCTTCACAGGACCAGCCTCCATTCCTTATTCTTCGTGGTGAAAGGTTTCATAATTAAAATGTGATGCACATTTGCCAGCGAGGATCTCCCGGGGATGGAGTGTGGGGACGGAGATGCAGGCGTGCGCTCCTCCCGAATCCACGGCAAGTGCTTAGCGGGAGGAAATCGGGCGCCGGGTCCACAGGAAGTCCCACGGCTGTTAACGAGCAGAAATTTGCCCCCTTGGCTTCTGTTTTTAATGTATTTTTGTAATGTGTTTTATGTATTTTTTTCTCCCTTGCACATTTTCGGCAACAAGTGCCCAAGGGCAATTCTAGGATTTTCTAAGGTAGGGGACATAAGAGAGGCTAATGTTATCGCTAGCCGATGATATGTTTTGAATTGGCAATTGATTGGGGAAGGTGTATTCCAGGGGCCAATCAGCTTTCAGTGCCTCAGTGGTCCCGCCCCTCCATATGCCCTTGTGTCCTTGGGTGCAGTATACAATGGTGTCAGTATGAATGTGTGCAAGAAGCATGAGGCCTTGTTTCCTTGTGCCTCATCAAGGCAGAAGGCATCCAAGTAAGGGTCTCATGATTGAGGCAATTATATCTGGAAATCCAGCGTTACAGCATATTAAGGTTAAGGTTAAGCATATTAATCTCCAGGGTTTTACATACATCTGACTTCACGGTTTTGGGCCTTAACTGATGGAATCCATGTAGCTGAGCCCTATTATACAAACGCACAGTACACTATATAGAAACTTTTGTTTTCATGTTATTAAATTATGGAGATGATTTTAATAAGCCTTTTTTCTCACATTATTAAATTTTCAGCACAATGAAACTGAGCAGCTGGTGAAACTGCCGTTCTTGCAGGGAACAGAGTTTGAGGAACAATCAGAGTTGCCCCCCTGGTACTCTGCAGTGGCAATTTGTAGTGTGTAATACTGCAAATAAGTACGTTCCCCTATAATGGATTCAGGTGACAGATGGACTGCAGCTATAAACTGATGCCACCAAGGATGGTTTAGTCGGCCTCTGTCATCGAAGACTTTTATTTTTGATATTTTTAAGCTCCAGTCCCCTGGAAAAATCAATGGAAGGTAATCTACTCTGTCAATGAAGGCAAAGTGGAGGGTCACCTCTCTGTGTCCTGACCCCTTTTTAAATTCCTCTATCAGTGTCCTGCAGAAGGGCTGCTGATTTGATTTTTCTGCAACCTCCACCCAACAAAGCAGATGACCCAGAATTAGATGCAACTTCACATGATTTGACACATGCAGCGAGGTGCCTGAGTGGGCAGCGCTGGAGTCGTACCCCTCCAGGGCGGCTGGTTCGGTTTCTGGGACTGGCTCTGTCTGTGCAGCTTTGTGTCCCCCCCCCCCCCCCGTGTCCCCAGTGCCCCAGTGTCGTCCTGTGGTTTGCATGAATGCGCGGTTAGATGAATGGTCGTCTCTAAGATTGCCAATAGAGTGTGGGTGTGTGTCCTGCCATGGACTGGCATCCTGTCCAGTCTGTCCCCTGCCGTGATTGTGGTACTTCCCGGGATAGGTTCCAGCAGTCATGGAAAACGGATGAATTTTCCAGAAAAACACATGCATTCATGTCTTTCTGCTCAAAGTGCAGTGGAAGTTTTCTCAGTTCTTGTTCTTTAGCAGCACAAAATGTTCCACGGGATCCATGACAACTGAAATGATTAAATATATGAAGATGATCAGTGATTAATTTATTTGGAAATGGCACAACAACAAAAACAAAATCTCACGCAAATGTTAATTTGGGGCCAGTCATACCTGCAATGGTTGAAGAAAGATAACCAGCAACAAAGGCATGGCGGCAAACGCTTACCACTAGGCTGTGCAGTCCAAAAATGGGTCTTCGAAGGCACATGCACAACACAAGCTTTCAGAATGCTTTTGCTGGAAGTTCTCAAGAAGTTCGAAGTTAAAGAAAGTGTATAAGGCAAAAATACAGTGACAGCTGCTATATCCATCCATCCATCCATCCATCTTCCAACCACTTATCTTGGTTAGGTTTATATGCATGATCTATGAAGAGCCAAGAAACAAAACAGATCTGTACAACCACCCATCGCATCTGGCCGGTCCACTTCGTAGGTTTGGTGAGCAGAGGTGGTGCCGGTCAATGCATTAGGTGACATAGGCAGCCGTCTAGAGCTCCATTTTTTTAAGGGGTGCTTATTTGGCAAACTGTAGGCGCCCCCTGGTGTGAGTCGCATGTATAGCACCGGATGCACCATCCAGAACAAAGTGAAATTGGGTGGTGGAGTTTGCCAGAGTAGGGACACTTTGCAGTGAAACTTGCCTAGGGCATCAGGTTGGCTTTGACCAGCCCAGTGCAGAAGTATGGGGGGGCTACTTGGATGGACGGGGGCATCCTTGGCTCCCATCCACTAGCCCGGAGGCGGCAGGCTGCAGACTCTGTGACCTTTGACCTTGCCGAGAGCTGGCCCGTTCTCCGGCTCTCTGTCTAGGACATTGACAATGTTGAGAAAAACAAGAAGCAAAACGAATTGCGATCAGATTCTAAACAGTAAGCAGGCACAGTTTAAATGCCGTGTTCCTTCTCGCGCTGAGGAAGTATCGAACTCTCGTTATCTGAACGGTCCCCCTCTCTATATCATCCATCATGTATTATTAATCATCTGTCTATTTATAATTTAGGCCTCCGTGTTTACGCAATGCGTGCAGCCTTTCAGCTTGTCATGTTTAATCTGCCGTTTGTGTCATGAGGACATTCACGCCGCTGCCAGACGGATTTAAATGAATCCCGTCTCACTCCCACCCCCGCCCTCGCACCCGCAGCCGATCGGCTGTCGACCCGCATTCGCCCAAAACGCGGAATTAACTCGGAATTGTTTACGCCGCTTTGTCTCCGTTGACGAGTGAGTGACGGTCCGTGCCGTGTCGTTCTCCGCGGACCCGCGGATTCCTGACAGCGTTTACAAAGGCAACACAGCGGGAAAATTATATCTTTATAAAGCCCCGTCGTCAGCACTTTAAGCTTTTGAGATTGCTCACTTTTTTGTTGCTTGGCAGTTCTGACTCGCAAATGCGAAAGAAAAAAACTCAGAATGTGAGAATCAACCAATGTCAACTTGTGTATTTCCAGGGCAGAAAGAATAGAATAACTGAAGCTGTAATATTTCTCAGACTGTCTGAATTATTCTTCGACTTTCAGTTTACTACTGAACAGCAGAACGCTGGGCTCATAAAGACTGTAGGGGGCGTAATGGTTAAACAGCTGGGCTCAACACCATTGGGCTGTGCGGAGCTGAGTTTCCTCATTGCGGGATCCACAGAGATGAAACCTTCTTATAGCAGTCAAACGTTCCACTTTTTTATGGCGTTCAAAAACCCTCATAAGTAACAGCGACTCGGGTGTTAGAAGTATTTTATAAAGCGGTGCTTTCCCGAAGATATGCATATGAGCCTCTGAGATTTATGACAGCTGCAACTCACTAGCTGTTTAATTGCCTGCATCAGAAGTTGTATAATTGATCCTGTTTTGAGATGTCTGAATGATTCACAGTGCAGATTTATAGTCAAATCTCTCACTCCTAACATCTCCCATAATTAATGTGTGTACTAAAGTGTATTACACATATCAATTTTTCTCAGTTTTTTTAAAATCCGCTTTTTTTTTTAACATCTCATTTTCTGACCTCTGTAGCCACTTTGTGTGCAACTTAAACTGTAGCCTCCTAGGTAATTTATTCTGCTGGTCGCCATCGCATGAAATACCACTGCGTAGGGCAGCGTCGACAAACGGCGTCAGGCATCCTCCACGCCAACACGCGGCGCGTAAATAACACGGCACTAGCAGAATATTGGCGCACCAGCCCACGGTCCCCTGGCCCCTCTCCGCCTTTTTTTTATCTCTGGACTGTATTCAGCACACACGGGCACATGGCGTACAACTGCGGCAGCATGATTTATTGATATGGCCTCGGTTTTGTGGCGCGCTCTGGTAGGGCCAGTATGCCCCGGGATGGCCAGTCGCATTGGGGTGCGCCGTTCGTACTGCGGAGCCTCCAGTTCCATGGCTGGGCAGAAGTATCTGGAAAAAGTCATGAATAAAGTATACCTTTCTCCCTGCAAGGCTGAGTGCAAGGAATTTTTTTGAAATTCTGCTCCTTGGTAACCAAGTGTTGAGTAGAGGATGATGGGCATGTAGGTAAAGTGAAAGACTATACTATCTTTCCAATAAGAAATTATGTTTGTAGGTTTATGTTAATGTCTGTAGGCTGTACCCTACTCTTTCTTTATTCAGCTACAGCGGCTGTATATTATTATTGTCAGGGTGGCTCTCTGCTATGTAATTGTTGTTTCTGTATTTCCATCCATTTGAAGGAGAGGTAAGCAGGGAAGTGTTCAGGCAGTGGCTCAGCAGATTGGGACACTGTGCTTTTCATCAGAAGCTCATTGGTTACAATGCTAGGGTTGGCGGAGTGATGTCACTGTTGAGCCACTGAGCACAGCCTTTAACCCCCAGTTGCTCCAGAGATTATCTCACTGCTTTTTTGGGACAACTGGATCTGCTAATTGAGGTAAAGGTAAATTTAAATGGTAAGCAAGTTCCTCACAGGCTGGAAGAGCATAACACCTGAGTTTGGAACGTCAAGGCGGGTGGACGTCCAATGGCTTATTACGAGGATCATTTATGGAGTGGAAGCTGGAACTTTTGTGACAATCAGCAGGGACGATTCGGCACGCTCTCGCCTCGTAGCCGCGGCTCCTGGAAGTTTCTGTGGGGATTAACGTCGAGGCGAGCGCTAGTGCATCAAACTGTCTTGGGGGAAAAAAAATGGCCGTTGCATATCTCCACGCAATTAGGGGGCATTGCAATTGCGGGTTAAATTGCTTTTACGCTAGAATGCATGTTTGACAAGCTGGTAATGTGCAATGTCTGGATGGGTATGCTTCTGAATTTCACGCCAATATGGGTGCGTTTCTGCACCTGAAAGAATACAAGAAGCACATGATACACACCTGAATTTTCATCCCGCTTCCGCCGGAAAATGGCAAGGAACTGTTCTAAATTCTCCTTAATAGGAAAAGTTATGCTTATATTAGGAACTAGAGTTTGGTTAGACAATAAATAATAATAGCTTGTTTGCTATTTAAATTGGTTTTACTGGTATTTACTGGTATCAACGCCCATTCTGCAAGGATTTGATCAAGCTTAAGAACTCATTATATCAAAAAATCACACAATGCAAATGTGTGTAGTATCTGTTAATGTTGAAGACAGAAATTCACAGTTAATTACGTGGAATGGAATTATTCAAAAAATAAAAAGGAAAAACAGTAGGGCAGTGAAATAATGTTCAGAAACTGAAAGCTACGAGCCAACAGCAGGACAATCTATCAGAGTTATACAGCACAACATGCCTCTTCACCTCGAATTCCCATCTTAAGGAGGAAAATTAGACTTTGTTCGGGAATAACAGACACACTGGGGTGGCTTATAAAACACCCCCATGGAACCATGTCGCATTCCTGTCGATTTAAAAAGCCAGGAAGCTGGACTCATCTGTTCCCAAGGCAGCTCCCGGGGGAATGGAGCACGCCCCCCCCCCTCCATTAAAAGAGCTCTGAGCTCCTCACAGAATCGATCCTTTTCCTGATTGAACCTGTTTGGACTTCTGGCACAGAACAGTGGAGACCCTCTGTGAAGGGGGCTTACATGATCACAAGAAGTATGTGTGCAGGTGTTTTATTATTATTTTATTTATGCATTGTATAATAATAATAATAATAATAACAACAACAATAATTCTAATAATTATAATTATTACCCCACACCCTGACAAGGATAAGCAGTTAGTAGGGCTCAGTGATGTATTCCTGAGTACTATCCTGTTGGAATGGAGGTGAGTCGTTAGCCCCCCCGCCCACCCCAGGCTCCGCTGAGTCCCAGTGGGGGAGGGCAGGGTGATATCTGGCCCCCCGGCCTGCCCGTGTGCAGCCAGCTGTGCCCGGCGTGCAAACATTTTCATTCCTCATTCTCCAGAGGGATTTAGCCGGGTGGCACACGCTGATAGCTGCTCATCACCAGGCCTGCGCGCAGATCTGCCTGCGCGGCTGCGCACACATGCAGGCCCACGCACACGACCGTAGGTGCGGCCGAGGGGGGCGGAGGACTCTAAAGCTCTCGTTGAAAAATGCTCCCCCTGTGTGCCCTCCAGACTGTGCTGGGCTAATGAAATGCTCTTGGGGGGGGCAGGGGGGGGGGTGTAACAGAACTTTCCATAGGCCAACGTCTGGAACCTTCCTGTACTTAATAACCAGTAAAGGTCAGACACAAGGCCCCTCTGCGATCATCGCCACATTCATTACCGGGCGGCATGGAATCACGGGGAAATGACTGCGACAGACCCAGACGGCCTCGCCCCGGAGACGGCCTCTCTGTTCAGCACGCCTGCGCCGCTTTGCGGGGTGCCTCTGCACCCACCATTCATCAATTCCAGATACAGTCACTTAGACCGGCGAAGGCCTTAATTACACAGCCATAATTACGCCGTTAGATAATAAACGACGCGCCTTCCGCAGCGCTAGCTTGTAGCGTTAGCATCTGTCGACGTGCTTCCTCGCTCTCCCGGTGTGGCTGCTGTGCGAATAAGCTTTTTAAAGTCACTTTCCCCATAGTGGCTTCCAGCTATTGTAGTCTGGAAAGCACAATGGGTTTAATTTTTCATAGTCAAATGACAAAAAAAATAAAAGAGACAGACGCCCTGTCTCCGGCAACCTGAGGGATGCGATGGATTTCTGACCGCTATTCGGGCGAGTGCAGGCGGGCTTGTTAAATCGGCGAATTTGTAATGTATTTTAAGGAACGCGAAGGGAAAGGGCAACGCTGGTACACATTACACTTACACAAAGTCAGCCTCATTAGTCGGGGTGATCGATACGGCGTCCGATACCGAACGCGGTTATTATGCGCGATTTCGACCCGAAGCGGACCCCGCGCTTATGTGAAATGTTACCATGATTCGGCTTTATCGGGACGGAAATACATATATAAATAAATAAAACAGGACAGAGACTTCAACGGGAAAGTAATCGTCTTTATACTTGGAAGCGAGACATGTCTGTTAAATTGTGAACGATGACAAGCTTCCGTCGCGGTGTCCCCAGCTTTTAATTCCCCCCCGCAGCACCTGTACAATTGCAGCGGTAACAATAAGACCAATCTTTGAACTGCTATTGTGCTGCGAACAGTAGAATGGTTTTTTTTTTTTTGCATTATTCCTTTTTTTCTTCCTCTCCCTGCATTATTCCGAAGCATTTCAAAGTGTATCTCTCCCATTTCAGGGGAGTGAAAGTATAGCAATAAAATTTCGAGAGGGCCCGATGCTCGTGTGAGGAAATTCCTCGGAGCATTAGAGATCAGCGACACATTACAGAGGAAAGGGGAAGAAAGCGGGCGCCCCGGCTGGCCCGGACTGAGAATATGATTCAGACTATTACCCATAATCCCTCGTTCCACAGACACGCCGCGTCCCCTGACGGGGGAGACGGGCGCGTGCGTGAGTGCGTGGGACTCCATAAACGCCATCTCACATTTCCATCTTATTGTACCATAGGACTCGCCGATGCAAGTAAACAATGGAGCCTGGGGGCCAATCCAATTTGGGATACAAATCAGGCTAAGGCAGCCACCGTTTCAATCTAGATTCACCGCGAATGGCCATCTCATAATAAACATATCGAAAACCAGTCCTGGAGGAACTAATAAGGCTAGATTAATAACGCCAATTCTCTTAATTGGATAATCAGGGTAATTATAGGGGGACATATTGCAGCTGCCTGGCTGTTTAGTGGGGATTTTATTATGCAGCAGAGGCGGGGTTCTGGTTGCTGTGGCGCACAGCGGGGCGATGGTTAACGGGGGGGGGATCCAGTGCATGCTGACCTCGCACCCGTCGTGCTGGGGGCTGGGCGTCCTCAATATCAACAGGTGTCTGGCCTCTGTCAAGAACCATGTGAATCGCTGCAGAATTTAATTACAGCGGTTTGGGTGGCGGCTTGGGCTCTGACCCCCCCCCCTCCCTC
>JAODKL010000081.1:4763881-4782204 GCA_026780765.1 Petrocephalus schoutedeni | reverse complement strand
GGGGGAGGAGCGGGGGGGGGGGGGGGGGGGGGGGGGGGTAGAGAGCGAAAGTTTGAGAGGTCTTTGAATAAATCAAAAAATGTGGTAGTATGATGACGGTGGAGAGGGGTCTTAGAACTTCATGTCAGACTACAAAGCGCTTACCCATGTGCCCTCAGGCAGAAATCACACTGTCTTTGATTAAACTTTAGTTGTTTAACAGCAGTGTCTGTCAATATACAAGAAGCATGTTATTCTGTTAAGCAAAAGGACTGATCAATGCTGCATTTCACTCCTACAGCAAGAATTCCCTCAGTGTGTGTCACGCTTGTCTGCGGTGGGGTCAGGATTACGTGTCCCTGCAACATATGCCAGAGACTCATTACTCTTACAAGTCAACTGGACTTGTAAGGAAAATTAATTAAATATATCCATTCATCCATCCATCCATCTATCATCCATCAATCCATTCATCTGTTTTCTATAACTGCTTGTCCAGTACTGTTTGTAGCTGGTCTGGAGCCAATCCCAGGAAGCTGGTAGCATGATGCAGAAGGCATCTCAGATGGGATGCCCGCTATTTTCTGAGAAAAAAAAATTTGAATATACCGAAGACTACACAGATAAGCATCTGGAAAGTTTTAGTAGCAGGGGAAAAATACACAGCTTCCTGCCAAGATGTATTTTTCATTTGCATTGTTAGTGTAATCAAAGGAACTGGGGCTTTTAGACGTGTTTTTATGCTGTGACATTTTGCCGTTTCCGAGCCGCCGGGAGCGATTGTACAGACGGGCATTTATTTCCCAGCGCGCGCGAGGCGGCGGTGCGGCCGCTTCGTACGTGACAGGTGGAAGATAAAGGCGCGCGATGCCCGCAATCGGGAGTCTCCGGCGCCTGTCGGTCCGTCCCGGGGGACGGGGGCGCGCAGCCGAGACGCGTCTCAGCCAAACAAGCCCACGGGGTCAATAAAGCGGCAGCGACGGGCGGACGAGCGAGCGCCGCTGAATCCATCACCTTCCCCTTTATCATACCACGGACGATGTTGTTTTGATATGAAAAGGAAAATATTACCCCGCAGCTTATTTTGAAGCTTTTAGCACATTTTTGTTACATCCTGCGTGTGTCGAAAAACACACTTAAATTGTAAGACCGCGGAAATGAGGCATATCTAAATGTCAAGCATTTTTAAGATATATATGTTAACCGTGTGCAGATTATTTTCTCAAAAACTCCATATTACATTTTTAATGGAAGATTTTTCCTTTAAAGATCATCTGGCAATTTCTCTTTATGTATTATGTGTTATGGATATAAAAGCTTTCCTTAGAACAAACTATGGCAGCAGCTTTGGTGAATGCAGAAGCTTGAGTCCATGGGCAGTTATTGGATTTTTTTTTAAGGTGAGGGGCGTAGGAGGGGCCATAATTTGTACAGAGGGGCCAAACCTATCATTAGCCAATACTCTTTTCTGAATTGGTGAGTGATGGGGGAGTGGCACTCCAGGGGCCAATCAGGTTTTAGCTGGAGGCAGTGCCCCTGTGAATATGGCCATGCAAATCACATGGAGGGGCTGGCCCTGTTTGTAAAGACGAGCCGTAACACACACTGTGTAGATGATGAGGAAGTCGAGATCCGTTAATCGCGCTGGATAAATCCTCGTGACCTCAGTGGCAGGGCCACTCCACAAAGGAACAGCGTTTAATCGTCTCAGGCTTAAATTTATATGTCACAGAGGCTTTCGGCTTGACTCCTTTGACGAGAGTCACTGTAAGGACTCCAAAAGGCCAGAAAACCCATTTACACTTGACTTTGCCCATAGGCTCCTGGGAAATCTGCCAAAACAATTATTTTAGACCACTTGAGCAGCCAGGAAAATCTTTTTATAAGTTATACATGGACAAGAAACAATAACATTTAGAATATTTGTGAAGTGGCACATGCCTGAACGTCTCAGAACGTTGCTTTTCCATCTTGATTCTGAGTTAAGGAATCCGGGATCATAAGTTTCTTCAAGTGGTACTCAAACAATTTTTATATTATTGTGATGAAAATTACATCAAATACAAAAAAGTAATAACCGTTTAGTGATACATGTGACAAGTTTACAATCGCCGTGGCAATGTTAAAATGGTCGTTATTGTTGGGGGAATAAACAGGTTATTTAAAAAGGTTAGTTGCGGGAATTCGATTTATCATGTCTCTGTTATGTCGCCTTGCACAGCTAACACGACTGTCGTGTAGCTCGCCACGCATGAGAGACGCTAATGACAAACCTTAGCAAATAGAGGCACGGAAACAATCACACTCGTGGTACAGCTAATGGTCTGAATGGACATGAAGCAGTCCAGAAAAACACCAGAGAACGGCCGTTAGCCGATAAGGGCGGCTCATTGTCATGTCAATGAGTGGCAGGTCGCCCGGCGGCCGATTACAAAGCTGTCCGTAATCCGTACCTTCACTCCCTGCCTCTCTCAGAATGCGATGTTTATTTGTAAGCAGCCATTCCGCACATAATAGACCTGGCTGTGTCACGTTACCTTCACATGCCACTTGCCCATGTATTCATGTGTTGACAAGCCCCAGATATGTTTTGCCATTTTTGGGTTGGCGTGCATATCTCGGGTCTTATCATCAACTGAGGACTGGGTTGCTTTCTTGTCTTGCCCCCCGTGGACCGTGCTGGGAAGGACTAGGCTCATTCTTCCAATTTAACTCGCTTTGAGTTCTCCTTGGTGTAAGTGAAGCCAATGTCATCTCCAAACTACTGGGGAGACTGTGTCACCCTGCCATCCTTTGGGTCCGTTTGGGAGCTGTTTTTTCTGCATAAGGAGCTGCTCCCAATTCCCCTGGAACATGATTACGACCCTATTATGGCAGTCTATCGACCAGAGCCAAGTAAACCAGGTCCCAAGATGTGCGGTGACTTCTTATATTTGTCCATGTCTGGCACTATGTACACTTTGAGCATTCTTAGGCTCGGACATGGTGCTCGTTATAGGCAATTCACGGCTTACACTGCAATAACAGTTCAGCACTCGAGTCTATATCAGAGGGGACATTCTTCCCAATCAAGCCTTTCCTGGTATCTCCATTGTTCCACACAGTAAGTCCACAGGGCTCCTTGGTGGCCTCCATGGGATTCGCTTGGCTGGGTGGCATAGTCACAAGGATGGCTGAGTGACACAGCCACAAAGATGCTCATCAAAGAACGCCACCCCCAGACCAGCCTTCTACGGTGGATTCCAGTAACCCTGTTGCAGGCAGGGTGCATTGGTTTTATTGGTGGATTATGATAATCAGTTTGTCTGGTCTCTCCCCACAGACCTGTTCACCAAGAGACACCTTACCAGCAGCACCTGAGGACTTTTTTTAGATCTTCGTGGATCATCCAGACACGGAAACCCTTCCACTATGGCAGAGTCACTATGCTTAGTGGCACCTCTTGGGAATTTTTATGCTATTATCCAGCCTGTGTATCTGTCTTGTAAATACTTTCATTTATTCACATCCTGCAAGATCCCTGCTCTGCATTATACCAAGGATGCAGGGAGCATGTTGCTATGCTCATATCTTCATTCTTTCTCTCGGGATCTTTTCTTGTTCTCTCTCTACCAGTGTAAGGTCATGTTGAAAGTGGGCAGGTCATGGTGTTGAAGGTTATCACCACCTTTGGGAGGGGGGTGATGTCGACAGACCTGCAGACACGGGCCTGAGATGGCTGTGCTGGAGAGGTTTGTGCTACATTTCCAAGTACAGCTTTCACACTGATCTGGCTCAGCTGAGGGGGCCTATCGGAATCACTCAAGCATACAGTAAACCCCTAACTTCTGAAACCTATGTGTTTATTTGAGTCATGCTAATGCTAAATGTCACGTAATGTACAGGCACAGCATTGACACGGAAACTACCAATATCCATTTTTTACCCCACCCCCCCCCATTCTATGCATGGTTGTGGAACATGGTAGAGAATACTTCAGGATGGGGCCCCGGAGATCCTGGAGGAAACCCCACAACATCACGAGTTGATCATGCAAACGCCACACTCTTACAGCTTGGATGGAGACTCAAACCCTGGTCCCAGAGGTATAAGGCAACAGTGCTAATCATTGTGCCGCTGTATAGGAAATCACTGAGGTATTTTTAGTCTGCATACGTCAAACAAACCAGACCTTGCGACCCGGACCCAACCGATTTTGCTTTCTTAATCCTGGTCCATCCCTAGTCCATCAGTCCCAGTTGTATAAGTGGGAACACTGCCATTCGCCTGTCCTCCCTTCTCTCCTCCAGCACTACAGCAACCCCCCGAGCCCCCCCCCCACCCTGAAAGACACAGCAGAAGCGTTTCATTCGGCTGTTTCATTAAACATTCCGGCCCTGCTCTGCAGACGCACTATTACTGCCAGTGCATTTCGCCCAGTAGTTTGTGGGAATGGTGACCAGAAGATCCCCGGCAGTGCAGCTCAACACGTGGACATTTTAATGACAGAAACGTGATAGCCGCCCCCCCCCCCCCCCCCCCCACATCGTATGTGATCAAAGTTGCCACGGTGACAAGGGGTAAGGAATCTCGCAGGGGCCAAGCAGAACGATGATGGTGGAGGTAGGAGGATGATGTCAGTCCTGTTCAGCACGTCTCCTGGCTTGCATCCTAAGCTGCCTGGGATGGGTTCCAGGCCAGCCCGCCACGACCCTGTGTTGGATAATCAGTTTGAAGATGGATGGATGGATGGAATATCATCCATGTGATACACGAGTGTAGCAGAAACTTTAATCCAGGGGTGATTTTTTGATTTTTTTTTTAAGGCGGGGGACATACCATAGTCCATAATTCATAGAGAGGTGCCAGCCTTATGATTGACCAATGATGTGTTTTGAATTGGTGACTGACAGGAAAGGGGGCATACCAGTGGCCAATCAGTGTTCAGCTGTGGCCACGCCCCCTGTACACACCCCTAGTCGAATCAAAGCTCAGATTCTAACGCCGCATGCGTCCTTTCAGCACAGAACTTAAACAAGAAGTGAAGTTGCACATAAGATCGCTTCATGGTGCTGCTTGTGTCTGAAATTGCAGCCATTTACCAGCTATTTTGCTTTCATGAAATTATCAGAAAATCCGGGGCATGTCACTCTTATCCGCTAAATCTGCGTCAGCAGCACTAATCCGGAGCACCCCCCCCCCCCCCCCAACCCTGACGTCCTGTGGTACGTGTCGAGGGCCCGGCTCCGCTTTTCTTCAAATGTAATAAAGAGACTCCAAAAGATAAGCGTAACGGACATGAATAACTGCAGACGGGGGTATCAGGAAATGAACTGCCTCCGAGCATCTCACGCAGATCAAAGCCTTTTCATGTAGGGCGCTTTGAACCCGGCGAAAAAGCCAGAGTGTTTGTTTATTTTTAAAAGGGCTGAAAAAACAATGCGCTGAATCGGAGGACTGATTTTGTCTAGCATCTAATCTGTAATATCTCTGCTTATAATTCATACACATATTGGCCTCCTAATTCCTCCTTGTTCATACAGAGATTAGCTCCTCAGTTAAATGGGGAAAGACGATTCAAAATAATATTGAACGTTATATACATTTTATTAAAAAATGGCAGGAAGTCATCTTGCCATCCCATCCAGGGTGGCCCCTGCCCTGTTCATCGTAGCATAGGATCCAGGCTCACAATAAATGGTACTGGTTCTCTGTGGGCCGCCCATAAAGAGGGGACAAGGGAATGACAAATTTCACTCCCAGCGCAGGAGAGGGCTCAGCCAGCCCTAAGTGAGGGGAAGGACCCATTAGGCAAGATATTTTAGCGGCTCAGCCATGTCTTTCTGTTGCCCTGGCTCTATGGGTAAATGTATGGATGGATGGATGGAAGTAGCTATCGGTAATGCTTGCACAGAGTGAGCAACTCACACCTCCAAGCCCGGCCCAGCGCTGATGTAGAAAATTGGTCTTGTGGTTCCAGTTAATGTGAAACAAATCTGAAATCAATCGTGCATCGACAAATCCACGCCCACCCTCCATGTTTCCTAGCAGGCCACATGGCTGTGCAGAGGGGTGTATGTTTCACTTCATTTCCTGCTGAAGTAAGCAATAAAGTGATAGGTACCACCCGGGTCGGTGGCGGCCTGGCAAGACTGGCATCTGGTGGGGCAGCGTCTCCTGCCATGTGTGTGAAGGAGAGCCACCTCTGGACCCTTAAGGGGAATATGAGCTGGCTTGGGAGATGCTCACGGATTGGATAAGATTCTTACTCAAGGAACTAGCCAATCAGCTTGCTCCTATCGATCTGATTAAAGGAAACCTCTCGTCTGCATAGGTTGAATCACAAGTTGCCTTTTTTTTAATGATGTACAATATTTTAAGGATGCTGCACCCAGGCTTCTCCCTCTCCATTATTACGCTGTGGTACCTTTGTGGCATGCCTGTGGAGGGGGGGGGGGCATGTCATCTCATCGTATACTGTGCCTGGAATTGCCCAAGGGTTCGGCGCAGACAGAATTCATAATCGCACTGCGCTGGGTCCCAGCAGTATCTTGCAGTCAGAAACATCCGGAAACTGAGACAAATACCACAGGCGCCAGTACCATCTATAGCATAGCCGCAAAGATATATAGTGCGAGTAGCCTGTTTTTTACGTTTATGGAACTAAGGGATGCTTCACCTAATGTCCCAAGTCGTTGGGGGGCAATTTAACCTGAGCATCCATATGTGGTTCGAAATTCTGATGAATGCAACTCATTGGTAACAGTGGCGTAGCGCCAGTGAGCATCGGGTCATGTCAGCGGTAGTAAGATGGTACTGGAGCCCAGCAGTAGGGTGAAAAGAGTTAATGGAGGTGCCATCGGTCAGCATGACGGGAGAGGAGTTTGCTGCTCGGCCTTTTGAAGCAGGTTTTACGGGGGGGAAAGAAAGCCCATTGGTGCAGAAAGTGGGCTGTGCATGGGGGTGGGGGGAGGGGGGGGGTGAAGAAGAATGTGTTTAATAGTGAGAGCGTCAGTATGAGGGGATTATGGTGATGGTAGGGCTCACAATGGCTACAGTCACTGGGAGAGATGTAGGGGTGACAGAAGGGACACGGGGGCCACTGGGACTCAGAACACTCTACATATCACGCATGTGGGGATGGGGGGGGGGGGGTTAAGGCAGCAGAGTAAAGCCCCCTCATCTCAGAAGGTTTTTGCATCATACCTGTGTAGATGGAAGAATGGTTAGAAATAACAGAATTACAGGCAGCTCCCACTTATGTAAAAGCTAATTACATACATCGGGATTTACGCAAACTATATCCAAGTTACATAGGATTTATGATAGTGATACGACATATACCTGCAAGGAAACATGCACTTCTCATTTATTTAGTGTATGTTCTTCAGTATGAGTCACTATTATATTTGTGGCCAAGGTGTTTTTTGCTTTATGCTGTCTTGAATGATCTGTAACAGTAACATTGACTTACATAAAGTTTGACTCGGGGTGGGCAACTCACACACATCTGGCGTGACACTCAAACTCTCAAGCTCTCACGCAAGAAATCTTAGGGCAATTCTATATTATACCATTATAAACTTAAAACTAGCTACACCAAAAGTGTTGGGGCAGCTCACAATTTCCAGGGTAATAAAACTGTGACATGCATGTAAATGCGTGTGCACGTGTGTGCAGACTTGTCTTGAATTGAAAATTTCACTCCAGCCAGCTGTCCAAAGTTGACAGCCCTGTCGACTTACGTAAAGGTTTGTGGAAAGGATTACTTACGCCCATGTGAATGTCTTTTCAACATCATCGATGTTACGCCATTGCAATTCTATGTGTTTATGATCCCTCCTTATCCTTCAACTGCGGCAATGCCGATCTCCCCATCCTTACCCTTACCCACCAAGCGTAGACGAGCTGTGACTGAGGGTGCGGCGGCATCCGTGAGACACGCTAGGTTCCTCGGCGATTATGCAGACGTCTGGTTTCTGGCAGCTGCTCTCTGACTCAGTAATTCCTATAACATGTCTTTCATCAGGAAAAGGACACATTAAGATTAATGTTCACGAGATGCGTTGGTTCACGCATGTCCAATCAGAGTGTGTTGATTTTCTTTTTTGTTTTTAATCCAGTGGGTGTCACGTTACACGACATGATTCATGTTGAGTAACCAACAGCTTTATTTAGCAGGATTCATCTTAAGAGGGAAGATGTGGCGCAAAGAGGGTCCAGCCCCCCATTAAAAAACTTCCTGGCTAACACTACTAGTGTTTCATAGTACTGCTAGGCTAACACTCCATTGTAAAACCAAATACTGCTAAGCTAACAGTCTACATGCCACAATAGAAGTGCTAAGGTAATGGTCCACGGTAACAGGACAGTAGTGCTATGCTAGTGCTCAACAGTATCACAACAATAGTGCTAAGCTAGCAGTCCACAGTAAGATAACAGCAGTGTTTATTGATCTAACATCGCATCACAGGAAAAAAACCATAAGGGTACAGATTTAAGTACAAGTAGCTAACTAATATACTTTTAATCACCTTGGGGAAAGAGAATGACATTGTAAGTAATTGTAGTCATAAAATGTTTTTTTAATTATTTACATTGAACACGAGGAGTTCATCGACATCCTCAGACCTCTCTAATATTCACTGTGAATACCCATCTGGCTGTGACCTAGAAAATGCTAATATTTAATGTAGGTGACAATTACATCGGAGGTCAGTCCAGTGAATTTCTAACGTGATTGTCCAAGGGCACACGGCCTCAGCTTGAGGAGCAGATTCGTAAATGGGAAGATTTATGCAAAGGACTCTTGTTTTTATTAATTTACACCCCACCTCCGATTCATTGACTTTAGAACCTATGTTCTCTGCATAATAAAAGGTGATTCATTGTTAAAGTTTTATTTCTCTTTTTTGTCTGGACAAAGAAATCACCTCAGCCAACACAAACACCTTGAGGGCAGCCAGGAAACCCCCACGAGCCCTTCAGATCGAGTGCGGCGTGTCACTCGGGGCATGACTAAATGATTGATTGATTAATTGGTCACGTAAACACTCTATTATCGCACTCATTTTGTGGTCTGGCAGGAAACCTTAATCCATGCATGCATGTGTGCATCCACCCATCCATCTTCAGCCAATCCCAGAATGCACAGGGCACAAGGCGGGGGCACGGGATGCCGGTAGAAATCTCCATGCTTACTGATTCTCTGGAGAGCTACAGTATGAACAGCCATAGGGGATACAGGACTCACCAGTAAAGTCCTCCCTAATTCCTTCTTTGTCAGCCACCATTGAATCATCCCAATTCACCACATCCAGTGAGAAAGGAGATAACTCCCCCCTCCCCCAGAACAAATTCTGACAAATAAACATGCGAATCTGTGAAGCAGTTTGTTAGACTAGTTAGACAATCATCAAACCCTGATATGATTTAGGCCGAGATGACTGCAGGGGACCAGGGAGGGGAAAACAGGGGCTCTCTCGTTCATTACGGGGTGTGATTTCATCGCGGGGTGATGAAAAATGAGCAGCGACGCGGTGGAACAGCAAAGGTGCAGGATGAGTAATCATCTCAGAGACTGCGAAATCCATGCCTTTGTAGGCATCGCCCCCCCCCCCACCCCACCCCATCAAACACCAGTGCATCTTTGTGTGACTTTGAGGAGGGTTGATCTTCAGTAGGGATTAAAATCGAATCCCCCCTCCCTCCCCCGTCACAAATAATATTAACATTATTATTTCAGCAGAACAGAAGGTGGCAGAAAAGATTTCTTTGAGAGCAGAAGCAGGAGACGAGCTCAACCTCAACCCTCATTAGTGTAAAGAAAATAAAACATACGAACAGTGCAAACATCCAGCACCGTACAGCCTCTGCAAAGCCGCATCAGAGAAGTACTGGACCAGGTCGCTCACCACATGCATGGGGTCTCTCTGAGTTTCATGTTTGATTAAAAAATCCCCAGTGTCACAAAAGATTTCCCTGAATTGGAGGACACACATGACAATATAGAGACAATAAAGATCCTGTTTTTGATAGACGTCCCTGTAGGTTAGGAGTCATTGTGGTTGAGGATGAAGAGGAAACAATAGAAAAAGCTGTTTAACAGAATGACATGTAAATGTTAAACAAAAAAATCACTCGAGTCCAGGAATGCTTGTTAAATATACATTTCAGGCACTTAAAATCCAGACAAACGGCAAACAATGAAAGACCGGCAATTTCCATTAATAAGGCGCCATTGCCAAAGTGTGTCTAAGATGCAGAATAACACAGTTGTTAAAACTGGTATTAAGGCATAATAAAAATCATTCATGAGAACGAGTCACAGACTATCATAACGAACAGGCCAACAGAGACCGACAATAATTACCCAATAAACAAAAACACCAGGACAAAAACTGAAATAATACCGTAATTTTCATAGTGACAGCTGCATGTGATGTAACGTGATAGAGAAGAAGTAGGTACAACGGACCAGTGGAAAGGTCATGTGAGGAATGGTGAATTAAGGTGCGAGGCATTACAAACATAGTAAAAGATAAAAAAGAGACACACATAGATCTGCAAGCTTATTAATTCTCATCCATGATGGCTAGAAAATTGTGTTCCTTCTAATTCCTATTACTAGCTTTCACTAATGCCCCCACAACAAAACATCCTCATATCAGCCTTCAATTTGTAGCATATTTTAATTAGCCAAACAAACATCTTTGTTGGTAAATGTTCGTAAAATGCTAATGCTCATAACTTCAAATCTTCTATCACAGTTGAATGACTTAAAAAAAAAAAAAAATCAGAATAAATTTTTAAGAGCAGCAGCTGAATGGGGTGTGTGTGTAGGTTGTGTTTCTATTACAATGTGGGGACCAAATGTATAAAAGTATAAAGTATAAAAATCTGTAGCTGCAATCAAACAACTAAAAATCTCAAACGTGTATTTTGATTGGTTATATTATGTTTAAGGTTAGGACTGGGTAGGGGTTAAAGGTGTCATTGCTGAGATTTGGGGTTTTAGTGTGTTTGTGTATATATGTGTGCATGTGTATATAATATACATTTATAATTGTGTATGAAGAACTTAGGGATTCCCGTAATGGCTGACAAAGCTGTGCCAGGAGTGTCTGAAGGACAGAGGTCAGCCTCGTCAGGGCGATTTCAGCACACAGAAGTGGAGGGGTCGGCTCTTAGACATGCTGTCTAATCTGTATTCTGGCCCCCTGCTCCTCTTTGAAATATTTAAATGCATGGAAGTCACTCTTTTTTTTTTTGTTTGGGAGAGAAGACAGAGAAGGAGAGGGAGAAAGTATTCGACTTCCTGCCTGGTGTTAATACTAAAAGTGCACCGATAAACACATCAAGCCCCCTAGTGCTGTTTTGTCTTCCACTACATATGACAGAGTTCCACTTAAGACTGTTGAAAGCCAAGCTTGACAGAAGTATATACCTGCTTTTGTCAGTACAAGCCCTATCCGGGGAATACAAAGAGAGTATTTAATTTTGCCAGTTGAGCATAAATGAAATGCCATGGCGGATTGCGTACTGACGTCCGCCGTGGCTCGCCTGACATTGTTTGGAAGCGCAGGACTGTTATTCATCCTTGTGGTTGAGATGCACACCATGACCGCCCCCCCCCCCCCCATTACTTCGGCAGCCTCAGTCTCCTTTCAAATCCCACCGAAGTTTCATTTTTTAGTTTAGGTGGTATTAGTGGCTAATTAAATCACAGACACCAGAGCATGTAGGCGTAGCCTGATCTGATTTTACACTTCCAGAGCTGTCTGTTTTCGCCGTGTAACACCTTGCATCAACTGACATCCAGTGTCCTGAACTCGTTTAATACACCTATTTATATCCTTATTGAGTTTGCGAAGCTTGTTAAAGAACACGTGGACTTTTGCTCAGTCTATAATTATTTTTTTCTTTGTTTTAATTTTGTTTAATTAATTACGTGGGCTGGCTGCAGTGGTCATTTCCCAATTAGCATGCGCCGAGAAGATCCAGATGCCCCTGATCAGTTTCCATGCGGGGGAGCGCTTTTTCCACTAAGCTGCGGAAGGATATCAGTTAGCTTTTAAAGCTGCATCAAATGTATCCACCGCCTCGGATTTTGACTGTCTGCCTTGTTCTCAGTGACTCTGACAAGCCCCACATCTAAGGGATTAAATGGTGTTAAAGGTATTCAATTATGTTGGGAGTCCTCCTGTCCTGTAGAGGGCAGCACCTCTGTGTGTGAACCCCACCAATTTCAGTGGTTGCAGTTTAAGCTGTCAGACAATGTACTGATGTATTCTGTTTGAGTTGACTGGTCTAGACTGAAGATTTCAGCGAGGTCTGTAGTTGGCAAATCCCGCCTTTCAATTCCAGGCTGCCTCTCTGGTACTTACCTCCAGCAGATGCAGCTGTGTGCCCCGGGCTGCTTTGCCCACTTTTGACCAGGTGCCTCTTGCTTGCTAAGCCTTGGCGGATAGAGACCCTGACTACAGACAAAGCCATGGGTACCCGGCGGCTACTGGTGCAGTCCACCCTTCCTGGGCCTGACTAACAGGCCTCCGACGAGCGATTCACATTTCCACAGTAAATCACAGATATAATGCATACGCACAAATTCCACTCATCGCAGGCAGGGAAATGGACATTGATACATGCACATGATACACAAATGACTTAATAAATGAAAAGATGACTGATTATGAAATTAAACAATGCTTTATATGTTATTTGCATAAGTATGAGTACAGATACACTGGAAGGCTTCTTTCCACATATTCCATCTTGTTTCCCTTTGCAACATATGTGTCATGTATACACTATTCTGCCAAGGATCAAGGATTGGATTTGAACCAGTAACCTGATTGCTGATTGTTGCACGCATATTTCAATGCTGGTATTAGGCTGAGAAAGTAATAGTTTTGGAGTTTTTTTATTCAAACTTAATGCCAAGTCGTGTGTGTGTGTAATATATATATATATATATATATACATACTGCATGTGTGTTTCTGTGCGAATACCTCTACACACATGGAGTAACGGCCCTCATTAGTAAGTCACAGGCTGACAGATGTAAGTCCTGCACGGCTTGATGAGGCAGTCTCTCACAGATGCACCAGCACTAGCTGTTATCTCAGAAGATCTCCCTACATGTCCGTCTCCTGGCATCCAGCCTGGCTCACCACGATCTGCTGGGATGATTAATCTTTTTTTTCCTTCCTTCAAGGTATAACAGACATATCTACATGTCAGAAAAAGCCTGGCTGACTCTGATTAGAGAATCGGACCATGCCAGCAGCGGTGTGCCTGTCGTTAGCCCTCCGATGCTGCGGTCATGCTTTTTGGCAGTGTATCCACTAGAAAAAGGCCAAATAATCTAAGTATCAAAAAATAAAAAGTGTCTGGCTGCTTTTAGCCAGTTGGAGGCTTATTCGGAGCATCGTAAGTCTGCCAGTGTTACATTAATATTTTATTATGAAAGAGCACAGGTTAAAAATATGCCATTGAGTTGGGCTGCCTGTGAATAATTCTTTTTTTTTGTGCAGGTGTGAAGAGAACTTACAATCCCACAACTAATCAAAAGTTCAGCGGCATAACTAGGCAAAATGATGGCCGTCTTTCGTGCACACACACACACACACAGACTCATGTACCTATCTTAACGGGGACTGTCCATTCATTTCTATGGGAAAAACCCTGATCACAATCACAACACCCTTAACCCCTACCCAACCCTAACCATACCCATAATTAAACAAAATTCAAGACTTTTTTTGCTTTCTGATTGCATTCAAATATTATTGGTCCTCAAAAGTATAGCAAAACCTGTACACACACACATACTCTGTATCCGCTGAAGACCAGAGGCATGGTGATTCTTCAGACACCAAACTAACTGTAAAATCAATGCAGCCATTAATTATGTCACCCAATACAAACAATCAAATGATACAGACAATTAAATGATACCCCTTTCACCCAACGTGAACAATGAAATATAATATTTACAGTAGCATATAAAGTGGCATTATGTGCCGCACGGTCACTTCACACCTTCAAGGGCCTGGGGTTTGCATCCCATCACTCATCTGTGTGTGGAGTTTTCCCAGAATTTCCCGCTTGGGCTGAATACAGTCTATTTATGAAGTTCTGAGAGTTATTTATTCACCTACTACAGACATCTAGTAACCATGGAAATCATTCACACCTCTGATTATTACAACCACTCCGTCCAAGTAATATGAAAGAATGTGTGGATGTTTTATTAGATCACAAATTTACTTTCGGAGAGGCAATGAGGGAGAGGAAGGGGCTTCTTGTCCATCTGTGACCTTGGATCTATCTGCATCTTCCTAATGCCTGTAAAATGAACCATCCTGCATGTTAAATGTAGTTTGTAATGAACCTCCTGAAAGCTCTGGCGACACACGGGGTCGCTATCAATACTTCCACGTTTTCTGTCAGGGTGGCCATGCTCACACGTTGTGAAATCTGGCCCACCAATAGCAGACTGCTTTGGTTCTGGCCACTTTGAGTAGATTATACTGAACCTGGCAGAGGTGGGTAGTTCAGGTCCATAGCGTAAAAATCCAGACCAAGATCTTGTTTCCAGTTGAGTGTGTGACTGTAACGTTTTATATGCAACTAGTTGGTAGAAATAAAGGATCGGCCTCTTGTTCTACGATTTTCTGCTAGCACAGCAGCTCTTCCACGATGACCTGCTGACAGGTTGTAACATTCTGGTAAATGTTCAATGACTCCACAGCTCACGAGTGGCTCATCTCCACACACATATTACACCCAGTAAGCACCATAATGGTGCTAATTTGTTGTATTCCTTTAGAAATATGCTTTTATTGCACTGAACACCTGTGCCAGGACATACAGGTAATTGCCAGTATCATACTGGTTTGATTAATACTGTTCAGTGTAGTACTTGTGATGCAGACCTCCCAAACCAGGGGGCGCCAAAGAGAGCCAAGGCCAAGTATGAGGCATCCAGTCCCATTATTGAGCCAAACAAGACAAATGTTCAAGACATGGAGCAGCAGGAAATCCAGGGAAGGGAAGCACTGAATATTAGTGTTTGTTCTGATTAATAAGTCGATTAAATGCAGGCAGGATGCATTTAACTCAGATTACAACCCTATTAATAAGTTATTAATTTAAAAAAGTATTATTGTGCACTTAACCTGAAACTTGGTTTTGACTTGTATCTCTGTTATAAAAATGTGGCCCTTATTTGGTAAAGGGGAAGACATTTCAGTATTTAATTGTGCTTTTTTGTTCCCAGACTATGCTCGATTTCCTTCCAGAGTCATGGGCCATTTACATTTGAAAGCTGAGTTGCATGTCGCATTTCTGTGGCGAGCCCGAGACGCCTCGCTCGGGTGAAAGAAAAACACACCGCGTTCGATGCTAATCTCAGCACGGCCGGTCTCCCTCTTTATGGTCCGATGGTTCATTGGAGGCTTCCAGACAGCCCCCGGGCCCTGGGGCAGTCTGCACGGGCAGGAGCCTGTGATGGGTGCGGAGGTGAGCAGGCAAGTGACCTGACCTGCTGGTTGGCTCCTTCATTTTTTTTCTTTTTTATAAAGACAATGAACAGACAGGGCCACAGTGTTATCTAAGGTGCACTGATCCATTACGGTCGGCCTTTGTGTCCACTGGTCCTGCCCTCCAGACAGACAGTGGTACTGAGGCAGCTGGGGGAGTGGGGGGGGGGGCTCTATGTTTCAGGGCCAGGCAACCATGAAGATGACGCCTTTGGCTCACACAGCTCCCAGAACGCGGATTGGGATCCAGGCTGAGGCAGAACGCAGAAGAAACACTGAATTTCACAGAGACAAATACGTGTTGCGTGAATGTACAGTTTCAAATGTGGAGGACAATTTAATGCCTGATGATATCTGGGACTGTTTTAATTCCATCATTATTATGATTATCATAATTATTATTATGACTGTTGCTATTATTACTACTATTGCCCTGCAATGGTCTGGTCTCCCATCCAGAATGTCGCCCCTCCTCATGCCCTGGGCTGCCTGGGACAGGCTCCAGACCCCCTGTGCCCCTGAGCAGGGTAAGTGGTTAGCTGGTGGCTGGATTATTATTATCATTTTTGTTATTAACTATGGATAACCTCACCTGGGCTCACGCACTCAGCTGTAGTCGGTTTCCATGGCACAGGGCGGTGGAAACCGGAAGCAGGACTCTGAGTCACGCCGTTCGCGTTATTTTGGGAAGTGCGTGCAGTAGAGGTACGTCTTTTCTCGCTTTTCGTTTCCTGGGGGAACCGGGGAGCTGAAGCTCCGCCTCCCTGTCACCGGGGAAACGGCCTTTACGCTCGAGCGTGGTGAGCCTGACCCTGCCATTTAGCCCGCAGAGCCCAGCGCACGCTAACCACGTGCTCACAAAACCCGTGAATCCGAGAAGCCCCGGGGACAAACCCGTCGGTGTTTGGCGACGGGAGAGGCACAAATCAATTGTCAATAAACCATTAGGTAGAAGAGGAACAGATGATCAGCAAAGGTAGGTATAACGTATATACGTATAGGCTACTGCATCATGTGATGTCCGATCTGTGATTTGAATGTCTCTATCAATGTTAAGATTCTTACAGTCTACTTATGTGGACAAAAGCATCAATATAAAAAATGTACAGAAGCACAGGACTCCTGCTCCATACATGGTTGCATATCTTACACCAAACCCCTCACCCACCACTCTGACCCAAGAAACACAGCCCTGCAGAGTAGGCAATGTTTCTGGGGGGGGGGTATCCATTGGAGGTAGGCCTAATCCACGGGGTTAAAAATGAGGCACGGCATGGGGGGGGGCACATTGCATGGGGGGGCAACAGGAATGGCTCGTCTCTAGGGCACCCCCCCCATTAGAAGAAGGGGAGGCGCGGGTCACACTTGAGTGGAGATTAAAAACAAACCGCATCGTGGAGGCAGTATGATTCATAGCGGGCGGCGCAGTCGAGGGCTGCTTCCGTCTAGCGCGCAGGTTTCTCGGGCCGGCTGTCTGAGAGGGAGCCGCGGTGCTGACGCGGCACATTTCTGCCACCACCCTCCCCGGAAGCCCGAAGTGGGCGGCGGCCTCGGGGCTCCCCAGCCGCGGCCGTTCCGGGCTCCTTCGCGTGGACGCGCACCGCTTTCTGTCCCAGGGAGCGCAATGCGACACACTTACCATTTCCCCGTAGGAAGTGACCTTTCTGGACTCCATTCCTGCCGAAATCACTCTTTATGGTTCGACCTGCTTTAATAATTTTATTTTCCGGCGTGATAACGGGCTCTGTTTTCCCTAGGATGTTCTTTATTTCCTGCGACAGCCTGGGTTATGGGAGTGCGCATCGAATACCTTCCAGTAAGGACCAGCCTGTGGATAACAGCTGAACAAACTTCCCAACTCGGGTTTCTGCAGACAGGAAAGCCGTCGTGAATCACAAGGCCACAACCCAGAATCAAAACCTCAAAGTAAATCTAACCAGAGGGAGTACAATGATTATAATGCCACACAAATAAGGTCAGCGATTACCCAATTGCTTGTTTCCATCTCCCCTCCACCGAATAATGAACAGACACGAATAAAAATGTGACATAAATGTGATGGTATGCTGCACATGCCGTAAATATTAGCGTGTCTGGGAATTAACGCGCTTTTCGCTGCGCGTACAGCTCGCTCCGGTAAACAACGGCAGGACAAACACATTTGTCTTGATTTCCAGAGGATTAACATAATATTGATATTATTCAAATCACTTGTCTGTAAATTAGCAGAACAATGTGAAATGATCCATATGAAACAAAATGAATTTGACGGCACTACGAGCTGAATTTTGCAATTACGGGGAAAATTAGTTCCAGTTTGAAAAGAATACATTTACTCTTTATCGAAGCTGATTTTATGCCAAAAATATAGCGAGGACTAAACTAATCTCTCACTTCAAAATATCCCCCAAGTAACGTTGCGAGCAAAACAATAAACAACACGGCGATTCAGATTATGTGGCATATTCGCTGAACGTGTTTGCAGCCGTATTTTATTTGCATTATTCAATTAAGCTCATTACTGTGGTCGCCGCCGTTTCCCGTTTTCCCGCCAGTGACAACTTTGCGTGACATCTCTAGCACTGAAAATATTTATTCCGCAGCCAATTTCCAAACGCCTAACGCCTTGACTTTTGCTGCCTTGTTTCATGAATATTAAACTACTTGTGCCTGAAAACTTGAAAACTAAAACACTTAGACGTAAAACTAAATCGTGGTAACGTGAAATAATATTTTGTGGCAAATTTCCCATTAGGCCCACATCAAGTGAAGAAGCCTTCACAAAGAATAAACCAAGACAATATATATATATATATATA
>JAODKL010000081.1:4722768-4752641 GCA_026780765.1 Petrocephalus schoutedeni | reverse complement strand
GGGGGGGGGGGGGGGGGGGGGGGGGGGGGGGGAGGGTGACCTTTTATCATTTCTGCACGCTCAAATGATACCCTGAAGAGATCGTCACCCTTCATTGCTAAACACTCATACCCTTCAGATACGCTGATTGGCACTAATTAAGCAGCATTGTCCTTTTGAAATAATGAGTCGTCCTCTTACTAGTATGGAGCCAAAAGAAAAGCCAAAAACATTCACAGCAAAATATAAAACTTGAGTGTGCGATTTTGGCACGTATTAACGCACCACTGAGGCGAGTGATGGTCCAGTTCCTCCTCACGGTCGACGGCCGACTGCTCAGCTCAAAGGCAAAGGGTCCGGCGTTGGGGTGGATGTCCCCGTCGACAGCTGTGATGTTAATTCCATTAGGTTCGGGCCTTTCGCACATCTCGGCCTCCCGCGGGAACACGTGCGGGGCATTGTCATTGATGTCCAGTAGAAAGATCTGCAGCGTGCCTGTTCCACTTGCCGGGGGGATGCCTGCATTGAGGGAGAGAGAGCACCCCTTGCTGTTATGGAGGACACAGTATTGACATTGAGCCATGGTGACAATAATGACCACAGTCTCAAAACATGTGCTTCTGAGTATTAGACACATCATACCCTGTTACCTGTATTTGAATGTTCTCACAACATCGGTAAAATATTAATTATATTATCTGGGATAGCATTTGTCATAAACAAGAAGCACAGCAGACAAGGGGTCAATGTCCTTGCGCTTGAGAAGGCAAGGATTCAGACCACTGCTCCCGGGGATGTTTCTCTCAAACGTCTGATCTCTAGAGAAAAACATCAGAACTGCTAAAAAACAATATTCTGACAGACTACAGGACAGTCTTCCTCCAATGACTGCTCAACAGTGTAGAGGGGAGTTCAATACATCACCGAACACAAAATGAAATCACCTGGCTGCGGAGCAGACCCTGAACTGCCCAATCAATCAAACCATTTTTATGGTCCTTTAGAAGAACACAGCTCATTAAACAACAAGGTACAGACCTCCTCCCCCGTACCCCGTACCTCTCAAGCTATTGGCACTTCCAGCTGGTGAAAACCATCCTACCCAGCTACTCCCTCAACCCTGATCATAATCAAGTCAACCACCACTTCAAAAAACAAAACATTAGAAAACGGTTCTGATGAAAACACTCCCACCACTTTCACGTACTGTGCAGATCAACTGTCTCAATATTTTCAATCAGTTTCTGGTCTTATGCATATGTAAGGCCTCTGCCATCATCCCTGTGCTCAGATCACCAAAGATCACCAGCCTCAGTAACAACAGACCCCTCACGCCCAGATCTGTAAATATGAAGGTCAACTCAAACATCTAACCCACCACATTAAGTAAAAAAACAACTTTTCATGCCCTGTAGTTTACATATAGATAGACCTAATAGACCTCCAGCTCCTTAATGCACCAGGACTTTAGTGCCAGAAACAACAGGACTTTTGCTGAGACAGTCAGGGACATATAATTAACCATAAGTATTCTAGACATGGATCATTGCTACTACTGAACATACAGACTTCTGGACAGCCGCCTTCTAGTATCACACTGTGCAATATCGAAGAGCATCCTTTCGACACACATTGGATCGAGAATTGCATAGTGCATTGTACTGCAAATTGCAGCTATTTTGTTCTGTGCATTTCATGTAACACAATCATTCCAAAGAAGCTAATAGCACCACTGACCCAGCTACACCTGCAGGCTTCCATCTGTTAATGGATTACAGACTTTCTGACAGAGAGGAAACAATGTATGCAGCTGGGCAAACACATGTCAAACCCCCTGGTCCTCAGCACTGGCGCTGCTCAGGGGGGTGTTTTCCCTCTCCTTTCCCCTCTGGATTCAAATGATTGTATATCTGGTGACCAGTCTGTCAAACTCCCAATAATTGCTGACAACGTCACCCGAATAGGTCTTCTCTCCGGGGGGGTTGAGACCATATACAGATGAGAGGTGGACCCACTACCATCCTGGTGCCATAAAAATGATCCACATCTTGACTGTTAGAAGGCAACAAGTTGTAGTTGACTTCCAGAGGCAGCCACTCTTTCCACCTCCTACTTGACTTAAATAACTTAACAGTTGACATGGCTGAGTCATTTCTAGGCACAGTCCTGTTCAAGAACCTCAAGCGGGATGAGAACATCACCAACATCAAGAATCAGGGACAGCCAAGGATATACGTCTCATGGCAGCTGAAGAAATGTATCCCTTCCCAAGCAGTACTAATCCAATAATACAATAGGATCATTGAGTCCATCCTCTCATCCTCAATCATTCCAGAGGGAAACTACAGTGTATTGTCTACTCTCCAAAAAAGATTACTGGCTGTAGCTTTCCTTCAATCCAGTAACTTTATGAGAGTAAGGGAGTGTGCTGGGAAAATAATATCCGGTTTTTCTCACCTCAAACACAACCTGTTGCAAAAACTGCACTCTGGTAAATGCCTAAGAACCATAAGGATGCAATCAACACAAACAACCTCACGGTGTACATAAAATTAACCATAACTATCCTAGACACAAATCATTGCTAGTACAGTACATACAGACCGCATTCTTGCATCACATATGAAAGAGTATCCTTTGACACACATCGGATTGAGAATTGCACAGTGCATTGTACTGTGCATTGTAACTATTTTGTTCTGTCAATTTCAGGTACCAATTCATGACTACAAATTCCTTGGACTTGTATTCCAGTTCTGATCCTTTGGTAGTGACTACATATAAAAAGCCACGTATAAAATGAGGTTATTAAGAGTGATTATCATGGAAGACTGCAATATACTCAGGTCTAATCACGAACTGCGAGCCATGTCTCAGGGGAAGAAGATCTATCTGGAGATGTGTGATCCATCTGGATTGGACTACGCAGCTGGAATAACAAAACTGATCTGAGAGCGGCAGGGGACCAGTTAGCCCTCTATGCATTCACGGGATGATTCAGTCAGCTTCTCAAATTAGTGGGCAGTCTTCCTATTCGAGCACATTAATGAAAGTATCCAGCTCCCCACAATCCTCACCTACCGCTTGAGTCTCAATGCCCCCTCGAGAAGATGCACTTGTTCGCAGACAACTTCTCTGGCACCAGGGCCAATTAACTGGTCATTAAGCCATCAAGGCGCCTAACGATCGCCACAAGCTCGAGAGGAGCGGCAACTTACCGTTGTCTGAGGCAAGGAATGTGGCATTGTATAAATTGTTCTGGACGTAGGGTGACTCTCTGTCTAGCATAGCCATCGTGGAAATCTGGCCGTTCGCAGGATCGATCCTCAGCCAGTTAGCTGGATCGTAAAGTTTCGAGTATCTGAGAACATAAACACCAAGAAGACAAAATTGAACAAACTTTCTTCTGACTTACTTGCAGAGTGACACTGGCACACTGTCTTGTGTTGGTAAGGATACAGGAAAAGTCAAGTCATGAGTCAAGTAAAAATAAATGGAAGACTTAATTTCCTGTAAGATGTGAAATAGGTTTTCAAGAAGCCGGGGGCATTAAAATGGCATAAAATCGAACCTTATTGTCTGCTGCATGAAGCGATCGGGATCTTGGGCTGTGAAGACAGTTAGCATTGACTCTGCTGGCATGCCCTCTTCCAGCCTCATGAGCTTGGGGTTTGGCTCAAAGTAAGGGCTCTCGTTTACGTCAATGACCCTGATTGAGACGGTCGCCGTTGACTGCCGGGGGAGGTGAATGCCCTTGGCCAAGAAATCTTCATTCTCTGCTATCACTGTTAGCACAAACGTCCGGGTGACCTCATAGTCGATAGGCTGGGAAAGAAACAGATAATTGTCCATTGTAAAACCTTGAAAGGAGCCAGCTGGACCAAAGAGAACCAACAAAATAAAAAAATAGTGCCACTTGATTTTACCAAAGCTTGTTTTCTTTAAAAAATAGACTTTAAATTGCATTAGTAGCACCTGTAATCAAAAACAGATTTGCTTCAGACAAATACTGAAAAAGGCCTTCTGTATGTTTAAGAATTCAAACAGCAAGTCTTCCACACCGAGTCTTTACCTTGACAACGGTAACCAGGCCCTTGTTAGACGTGGGATCGGTGCGGACTGTGAATCTGCCAGTAGGATCACCGCCGATTATTTTATACACTGCGTTCCAGGCTGGTGTATTGGGCTGGTCTTTGTCAGTCACGCTTAAGTTGGCGACCACGATGTTTACCCGGTTCTCTGGAACCTCTCCATAGAACTGCAAAGAAGACGCGTGGTACAAAAGAAAATTCACACTCACACTAACATGAATCTAGTACCTGCGTTGCAGGTACACTGCTGGTACACTGAGGCTATATGTGAATATTATTGCACTAGTTCCTTTAATAGATTGTTGGTATTAGGATGGCGTTTGCATTTGTGAACTGCAAAATTCTCCTAGCGACATAACAACTTGCTTTCCTAAAATGTACAATGATGCATTAAAAGAACTCTGGAGCATTTTGATGCCTATATTAAGACAGAATTAATAGGCGATTATTACATATCCATAATACATAAAACCGCTCTGCGTGGGTCGCCCTGATTTCAGCCTGTCTGTCAAAGACTAGATCGTGTAAAGGTGTGAATTTCTTAAAGTCCCCATGACCCACGTTCTTCAGAATGTCACGCCGGTGCTCCTGTAGCCGTCTGGTGTCATTATCATATGCAAATGAGCAACGGGAAGCATGAATATTCATGAGGCTCTATCTCTCTCTCTCTCTCTCTCTCTCTCTCTCACTCACCGTGTCAGTGGTGAACTCCGGAGGGTTGTCATTGATGTCAGTCACGCGGATCACGGCGGTCGCCGTGTTCGAGAGGCCGTACATTGCATTTCCTTCCATGTCGGTGGCCTGGATGATTAGGGTGTACTGTGGCACTTTCTGCAAAAGTCCAATAGAACTGAGCAAGGGAGGTGTTAGGCTGTAATGGAAGGCAGCCTAAACTGAAATTAATATGCGTGAGAATTCATCATTTTGCCTCCGTGTAGGGGACTAATCCTCACGTCTCCTCACTGTTCTAATTACTGAGCGCCTACCCAGTAGCAATAGAGGAAAATAACTGTGGCCATTCTATCATTAGTCTTCTTTATAAAATCAAGAAACAGAGCAGGGAGACACAACTTCTTCCTTCATTTAAGACCCTGAGAGATACTAGGGGTATGCTGGATATTACAAATCCTTTCCCTTTTCAAAATCAGGACTGGCTTTCTGGCTATTGAGAAAGCAGAGCGAATTACAATCACATCATTAGCGTTTCTCAATACCACCGAATGTACATAGTGGAAGACCAGCCGTGTCGCCTCAATGGACACTAATCAAACTGCCAAATAGACAGTTTGGCCTTTTTTTCCAAATGCCAGTCGGTGAGGTAGAACAATTAAAGAACTACGGCATTAATAGCACAGTTGTAAAGTCGTAGTTTAATCAAGCACACACTTTAGGTATGAAACTAAATAAATACCCATAGGTCAATAGCTTCGCCTAATTATCAGTATTAATAACAGAATGGATAAGAGGAAAATGGAGACCATAATTTTGAATTATTTTGACATTTGCAAAGCATTCGATTCCCTCGTTGACTCGTTCATCTCAGACGCTTACCTCTCGGTCCAGACCAGCGGCCATGGTGATGATGCCCCCAGTTTGGTTGTTTATGGTGAACATATTATTGGAGGGGGTGTCTGGACTCTGAGCCAGGATCTTGTACCGTAGCATCCCGTTGACTGTTCTGGGGTCATCCTTGTCAATGGAGGTGACTGTCATTACATAGGTGCCTAACAGCAAAAAAACACGCCGGTAACAATCATCAATCAATCACCTGAGCAGTTTCAGAAAAGCAAGATAATATATTTTTGGTGTTTCAAAGAAGTAGGCTCTGCAACAGGTAGACAGCATTTCTTGGAAATCCTTAAACAATTAATCAAGAAAATGGATACTGTACATCGTAAAATCACAGAGATTAACTAAGTATAAACGATTGCCCTGATGATGTCATGAGCCTGCCCTTTTTACGACATTAGCAGTCCATTACCAGGCTTGGAACCTTCTGGCACAGTCCCGTTCCAGATCTGGTGCACAAACTCGGGCCGGTTGTCGTTAATGTCGATCACATTGATGGAGATGTCAATGGGGTTCTCCACTTGGTTCCCATTGAGGTCCACGGCGTGGGCTCTCAGCTGCAGGAAATATCAAGCTTCAGCCACTAGGATCCATGCTCGGTCCGTGGCAGAGCTGAGCGCATAACTCTGCCGTTTTCTCCTACCACAGCTTACAAAGCTTTTTAATGGCAAAAAAAACTCGCTTTAGTCTGGCTTCATCTCCCGCCTTGATGAGAGGCGCTTTTTCTACGCACTTCATACCGCTCGTTAACGCAACAGATTTTCAGATAACCGATGTTCCCCAGAGCCTGTACTTAGCAACAATTCAACATTCTTCAATCAATCTTCCGGACTGTGCATCACACTCTGGAATGTGTGGCATGATTGCTGCTTTAAAAAAAGCATTAATGAATAAATATCTTTAGACTAAATAAGGATGAGATTGCCAGGGCTCTTCAAAAGTAGCTCGACACCCCCTCTCCCCAACACATAAGCTATATTTCAAGTCTGCCCATACTTTGAACACAGATAAGTCAGAACATGTGTTATCTTCCTGCCTAATTTAAATATTATGGTTTGGATTTGGGCTACAAGGCCCACTCCCTAATCTGAAGGGTTCTGAAAGGCAAATGAGTAAGTCCATGCCCAGGAGGAAATGCGTGCTCATCTTACGTGGAAGCTGGCTATCTGTTCCCGGTCCAGAGGCTTGGTCACAGAGAGCTCCCCGGAAATGGGGTTGATGATGAAGATTCCGGTCGGGGGCTGATCCGCACCGGGGCCTGTGACACTGTATCGGAGCGACCGGTTTTTGTCGTGATCCGACCGGATCTGGGTACGCGAAAAGGGGAATGTGGGAGAGGGGTGTGGGGCAGGACATGTAGGAGATGGTGAGCAGGTGGGTCCATCAATTATCTTGTTACACTCATAGGAATATAATGTTATAAAGGCGATTAAAACTTAATTAAAACTGATTAGAAGCGACCAATCAAATCGGCAACCCCATGGGCTCCAATCTGTTCTAAAACCCCTTCTACCTTCTAGTTTATTGAAAAATGGGAAGTTTGAGCCATCACTCAATCCTCTTTTACTCTGTCTTAATGCAGGAAGCATCACACTGACCAGAACACCATAAACCAGAACACTGTCAGCCCCTAATTCTGAGGATTAGGCATTATATAGACAGCCTGGATGCACTTGGGTTAGGACACGTCGGTATAATGGGACTGATTTTATTCACAATGTGATTTTATAGTCCTAGATGGCACTTACTGTTTTTTTTTGGTCACCTGCTTTACTTGGATGGGTGGACAGGAAACCAAAGGCATCAGAGGAGTGAATTGTCAGTCACATGTGTGAGAGTGAGTAACTCTGAGTTTTTATTTAGACGATGGGAGGTATGAGGACTCTGGGCATTCTTACCCTGACAAGCTCAGACGGGAAGGGTCCCCTGGAGCTCTCTGGCACGTTAATGGAAGGGATGACCCAGTCCCTCTTCCTGCGTTTGAGGCCCCCGCTGCTGTCCCCGTGCCCCAGCGGGAACGCGATCTCGCGGATCGGCGGAGGTGCACCTGTGTCCTGCGTCTCCTTCACCTGCTGGGGCGAGTCCATCATTTTCACACGTCCAGGACAACGGGACATTTCAGCATCGGTAGCCATATGATGGAGGAGGGTCTTTATTTACATCTCCTTATGAAAACCTTCATTTATCTAAAATGCACGGTAGTGGAAAAGCCAAGCAAGGAAGCAGAAAAGTCTCCTTGAGGCTCTCTCGCTCCCGCCCAACGGCTGTCTGTCATAGGTGCATTTTTCTTTCTTTTTTTTTTTTGTTGATCTGTTTGGTATGCGGTTGCCATGACGACCGGGCCGCTTGGAAGCACCCCCACAGTCTGAAGAAGCGCTGGCAGGAAGTCCTTGATCTGCGTTCCGGCCATCACGTCGGGTGTACTCAGCATCTCGATGGAACCCTTTACCCTCCATTAACTCCGTTTCAAATCTTAAACAATCAGAAGTCGCGCCCACAAGCCAAACATATTAAAATGCAGCCAGTACGATGTTTTAATTTCTTATTTGCTGTTGCTCAAAATAAAAAAACTGCATAATGGCATTAATTATTAGCAACATATTGATAATTATGAGGGTCTTTTTTCAGCCGTGATGTATCCCATCTCTCTGTGGGAGCACTGACACATTATAATAGACTTTACGCTCTGCAGTCAGTACCTCTGTGTGAGAGCATTAAGATCTACTTAATGTGGAATTGCAGTTAGCAATCTGTGGGCTGTTGACGTGGTTCTGCGCGGGCCGCCTCACGCTCAGCCAATGAGAGGTCACGCAAAGGCACAGATTCATCGGCACGCCCTCTGCTGTGACCGTCGCATGCAAATGAGTGATCCAGCTCATAAATATTATTGACGTGTTTTCTCTTACGGTCGTGGATGGGTTGGGGTCGACGCCCGTCACCCGGATCATGGCCGTGGCTGTGTTCGAGAGGCCGTATAACACGTGTCCATCCATATCGGTGGCCTGGATGATTAAGGTGTACTCTGGAACTTTCTGCAAAAAAAAGGCAAATACGTTTCAATGCAAGGGATTGTGGGTAAAAAACGAAGCCTGCTCAGAGCAGACACAACTTCTTCAGTTTTCCAATATACTATGGTGGTGGCATTTATATTACAGGGTGGTACAAGGCTGGCACTAAGCTCTCTTTCATTCAGTATCCTAAGAAATGATGAGGATCCTTGATATTACAATCCACTCCCATGTTCTGAAACCCTGCCAGAAAGTGCTTGCTAACAGTTATAAACGAAATAAGTCGATAAACAAGGGAATTGCTTTCGTGGTCACAGTGCTCTCCGGTACCATCAAATATAAGTAACTGAAGTCCAGGAGTTTATCTCCACTGAAAAGGAACAAGTGAAATTGCCCTCACCAGAAACAGAGAGCCTGGCCCCTTTTTTTTTAATTCCGGTGAGCGACTCAGAACAATTAAAGGAACACTGTACCATTTTTAGCTCAGATGCATCATGGGAGTTTAATCAAGCATACACTTCCTAGTCCTAAGCTAAATAAATATGTGTAGGTCAATTGCTTTGCTTGATTATAGGTATTAATCAGGAATGAGAATGGCTCATTTACTTCTAGAAGCGTATGAATATCGAGAGAATAAAGACCACTGTTCATTATTTCAGATAACATTTCCCCGTCCCCCTGAGTAAATGGCAGGCTGTAGGTGTTCCCTAATGGTGTTCCCACCCGACAAACACAGGCAAAGTCAAACGGGGGAGGGGGGGAGCAGGAGACACTCTCCCCCTTGTTCGTGTCCGCATGCCACTCCGACAGCTCACTGAAGCCCTCCAGGGTTTTACAGAAGGACTCCAAGCAGAGTTTATTACGTCTCACCTCAGAATGTCTGCAGGAACATCTGGCTTACCTCTCGGTCCAAGCCGCCAGCCACAGTGACGATGCTCCCACTCTCGCTGTTTATGGAGAAGGTGCCGCCGGTCGGACTCTCCGGATTCTGGGCTAGGATCCTGTACCGTACTGCCCCGTTGGAGGTTCCAGGGTCATCCTTGTCGGTGGCTGTGACGGTCAATACGTGGGTGCCTAAGAGTGAAACCAACATCCTGTGTGTAACTAAAGCAAGGTAGATCCTATTTCCTTAAAACATCCTGAGCACCTAATACCTGATCGACTTGGCCCCTTACCGGGCTTGGAACCCTCTTGGACAGTCCCGTTCCAGGTACGGTGCATGAACTCGGGCCGGTTGTCGTTCTGGTCCATTACGTTGATGTAGATGTCGATGGAGTTCTCCAACTGGTTCCCAGTCTGGTCCACAGCGTGAGCTCTCAGCTGCAGGACAAACAGAGCATCGACAGCAGAGACTTCAGTGCTAAACTTGAAGAAATTAACCTCACTATCACATTGCCAGTTAGGCTGCATTCCTAAATGAGCATCGACCAACCCCTAATTTATGTCAGATAGGATTCCATTCTTTTGGGTTTAAATCAGGCTGAGTTAGCCACATCTATGTAACTTTAAGCTACAATATCAAGCCATAAAGCACTTAATATAAAGATAATGGGATGGATTTAAGTCACAAAGCATATCCAGGGATCCTGATATGAAGGAATGTTCACTTTGGAAGACAGATTACGTAAATGATTCTGGTATAAGGACCACCGTCGGCATCAGTTGAGTTGGAAAACGATGGAAGAGCCTCTTACCTGAAAGCTGGGTGTCTGCTCCCTGTCCAGAGACTTTGTCACAGACAGCCCTCCTGAGACTGGATCCATGATGAAGATCCCAGCCGGGGTTTCATCTGCACCAGGGCCTGTTATTTCATATCGGACAACATGCTTCATCTGAAGGCCAGACTTGACCTGATAGGGATGCGGGGGGACGGGGGGAGGACAAAGTCAAATGGGTGGTAATGTGCGGAAAGGGGGGGGGGCGTGGTCAGAAATAAAGGGGCGGGGCATGTTGGGGAAGGCGAATAGGGGGATTGAAATACCTCATTACTGTCACAGAAATATAAAATTAAAAGAGATTAAGGCAAGTAATTAAAGTAAATTAGCAGTGATCAATCACCTTAACAATCCTAAAGGGTCCTATATTTTACACAAGTTTAATTGGTTATAATAAAGTTTAATAATAAATTATTACATTTATTATGTTAATAATAATTAATTAATTAAATAATAATAAAGTTCTCCATCTTTATGCTGGAAATATCATCCTTGAGTGTACAGAGTATGTACTATCGGAGCACCGTAAGTTCCTCAGTATGTGGATTAAATAGCATATACGCAACCTGAATGCACATGAGGACTCTGGGCATTCTTACCCTGACAAGCTCAGATGGGAAGGGTCCCCTGGAGTTCTCCACCACGTTGATGGGGGGGATGACCCAGTCCCTCTTCCTGCGTTTCAGGCCCCCGCCGCCGTCCCCGTGCTCCAGCACAATCTCCCGAATCGGTAGAGGCGCACCTGTGTCCTGCTGGAATTACAAACCATCCTTTGTGCATGAACATCTTTTCAACTCGTGATAGCATGCAATTAGACAGAGGCCATAGGATTATTAACAGGAATAATGTGCAGGACATCATTTAGTAACAGCTTGCACGTTATGCTCTGGCATAACGTTACCATAGCAACAAAGATACAATGGCTATATTTAAGGAAATTTGCCTGGAATCTCCAAAAGGCGAGAGCCTGGGAAGCATCCTGTGTCCTGGGCCACTGCCTGTGCCGATTACCACCTCAAATGTTTTGAATGATGCCAAATGTGCGGGTAGGGAAACGATGGCGTAGCCAGAAACCTCAGCCCAAGCCTCAAGAAAGTGTACCAGTAGGAGAAGTGATGAATAACAACTGTTTCCCAACCTCGGGAATGCCCAATTCTAGCGGCTCATCAATGTGAAACGCGTTTGATGCGGTTTAGCGCCGTTCAGCTCACAGACACAGCACTGGCCAGCGGTATGCTCAAAGTGACCGTGTGCTTGGCTCAAGTCTGGTGACGGAGATGATTAATGATGTGCTCAGTCTGTGAAATGGCGTGGACATCCATCTCCGGGAGGGTTAGGGTGACCGCTGACGCTCAACTCCATCTTTTTTCCTCGGTATTTGTGTATGAAATACATGCTCAGGACCACCCGTTTGCTTTTCCTGTTTCCCCTGGAGGTATTCGATGACAGTACGGTCTCTATCCATTAGTGCCAGTTCTCCTCTTGTTTTGCTTGAGGATTAAACATCTTTTGATAGTCTGGCACTGGCTATAGGTCACAGGATCATCCGACCACAGATGAGTGAAGCAGTTCTTAATGCCCATCCCTTCCAGATGATTTTGGGCCGCTCGCTTCACGCCGACGACTGGGAGGGCGACGTTCAGGGTCTCCATTGGCGACAGGAGTCTGCCTGGGTCTCAGCTGCATTTCTCCATGGCGTGTTTGGAGAGACCCGTGGATAGAGACAGCCTCCTGAGGACGCAGCATGGAGGACACACCGAGTAATGCTGCTTGAACACTGGGTGGTAGGGACCCTTTAAGGAGCCCGCGGTCTTCTCCCATGACGTTTTTATTTAGCGCCACTAAGACTGATGGGGCCTTCATCACTCTAAGTTAGACAAAACTAAAGCTTTATTTGTCCTAACAAAAAATATGGGCTATTTGCTCTCTATTAAATATTCATTAAGTCGATCTGTAAGGTTTTATTTTATTACTGAACATGGAAAAATGGTCACCGTTCTGCCCTCTTAAGGTGGATCTTGGATGGATGCGTGAAGGGTGTTATTGTGAAGGAAGTGCTGATCTAATAAAGATCAAAAAAGAGCACGCTTCGCCGTTAATTGGCATCACGTGAGGGCGTGAGGTAGAGCTAATGCAGTGTGCACGGCACCCGGCTGCCAATTTGACTAACTACCCACGGAGTCGCCAGCCATCCACATTCGGTAAACGGCGCATTAAACTCCAGTGACATGCGAGAACTCCGCCCACATGCGTCAGTTAAAGTCCGCGGTTCACGCCACCACCTCTACGCTGACCTAAGCAAACACGTGCGGTGTCTAATATTAGACACACACGGCACTGCCGGACATGTCTTACATTCCACACACCACGCGCGATGCACCTGGGGGGCGTTCCTGGATTACGCTTTACTGATGGACGACATGTGCGCTGTGCTTCCATGGCTCACTGTCAGCTGGGTGACCAAACTGAACAGAATCACAGAGGCACTGTGTGCCTATGGCCAGAGGCAGTTATCTGACAAACCCTATTTACAATCCTCTGTTTTTGTTTTTTACTTTTGGGAGAGGTGGGAATTCATACCAGATAACAACAATATACAGAAACCTAAGAATGATGTATTTACTAAAACATTTGCAGCTTATAAATGAAAAACAAAGCTTCACTGAGCCTGGAACATAACGCTCATCGAATTCATTAATATTCAAGGTAAGTTGTAGCAAAGGACACTTAAGTCCTCCTCAGACCTCTGACCTTTGCTACTGGGAGTCTTCGGGCATGTGGAAAGTTCTCCCGGATGTTGTGTCCCCCAGAGGGGTATTTAACTAGAACCAAACTAATTAAACGTCGAGCTGAACTTATGGGTCAAATCTTAGGTCACATGAAACAAATATGATGTAAAGAAGGAAGGAACCAGCGCTTTTGTAGAAGCCTGAGAAAGTGCATTCAGTCAACTCTCCAGTATTCCCGTGTCCTGGTAGCTAGCAAGAATAAGGCCGACATGCTAATGTTTCAAACAGGCCACCGGTCATCCCTTGCACGCTTGCTTTCGATAAATTCGCTATGTCTTATTGCCTGCCGCTGAAATCGCCAGTCTATCCGGTCTCACAGAGTCACTGTAATGCCGATGACAAATAGTCTCTAACTTCCCCCTGAATAATAACCGCAGCTGTAAGAGATTAAACTCCTCGGAAACGTCTGTTTACTCCCAGCGAAAATAAAAGGCACACACGTAGAGTCAGAGTTAGCAAGGCAAAGCCGTATCCAAAAGCTCACCTGTCCTCTTTGGGTCACCTTCACTTTTGTCCTCCATTTGTCTTGAGTGTCCACATCCTGGGCGTAAATAAGTGTGGTCCGCGCACCAGGGACTTGGAAATTCCTGGCGGCGGAGACCACTCCGTCACCATCTATCCGGAAGTCCTCCGGGTCACCGGTCTTGAACCTCAGGCGTCCGCTTCTGCCGCAGTCAACAAATTTCACTGGGGAATAGAAAACAAAAACACTGAGTGGAATTGATTCCACATAAATGCTGGGGGGGTCATTTCAGGCCAAGGGGATCATGGCTAGTGTGAATGTGCCATGTATCATTCCTATCCTGCTGAAGATATTATTTAAAACCAATGAAGTGTAAAAGCCAGAAAGGACACTGTGAAGGCCTCACGCAGGAGGCCGGAGCATGCTAAACATGCCATTCTGCTAATTACAAGTCCAGCTGTGGTTTCGGAAGCAATTCCTGGATGGGCAGCTGATGTGGACCCCTCGAGAGATATCAGCGTCGTCAGGCCATCATTCCTGTCACACTCCTCATGGCCGTTTTGTCTCACGCCCCCTCATTTGATGTGAACCCCTTGAGAGATATCAGCGCCATTAGGCCATCATTCCTGTCACACTCCTCATGGCCGTTTTGTCTCATGCCTCCTCCGCATGCCCACATTCATCTTCAGGACAGGTGTCTACCAGAAGGACAAGTGGCTTTTAATAATGTTGCCGTGTTTATTCAAGTAATGATCAAACGACAAGGCCACGGCGTAGTTTTGGGGTCCGCAATGCCACCCCATGAGTGGGACCATGCCAAGATAATTACCGAACAGAACAAGAAATTACCGAGTGGGTGTCAGCCATCTGTCTGCTAGGTGGTCAGTGCCGGGACATGGTTACGGCTCCCAGCTGAGCATTCATATTCCGGTCATACTCCTACTGATGTCTAGCAGCAAGATTATAAAATCCTCATAAAATGGACAAGCGCGCAGGAAAATCACGGGAGCCAATGGGCACGTTGCGACTTGGGAGTCAGTAATTGTACACTTTCTCTCAACGACCTTGTCAGACATGGGTTCTGCCAGCTTCCCCGGGTCCCGGATGAATATGCATGGACCCTCTTTCGATAACGGACGTGCCCCCGCCTCTGTCCCTGGAAACCAGCTTGGCTGTAAGGTTTAACCTGAGCACTGGTAGGATCACGGGGTCCTAAAAGGGTCGGGCGCCGCTCGGGCTGAAGAAAGGCGCCGATTTCTATCCCATAGCCGATCGATAAAGCTGGAGGGATGCGGCAGACATATCCTATTCATAAAACATTTTAAAGAGCGGTCTGAAGGCACAGACACACAGCGCCGAGTGCCGAGACCTGTCGCGGTGCGCGGTAAGAACCGGCAAGAAAGCCGGAGAGGCGAGGATCAGTTTGCTCCAGCTTCTAAACCTGACAGACACCCACCCGACTGCACAGAGAGGTCCTCCAAGAGCGCCAACCAAAAACCCCTTCATTTCTGTTTCTCCAGCAACGGAGGAGTGGAGGCGAAGAAAGAGTTCACGACTAATGAATATAGAGCCGCTTTCTCCCCGCGTTCAATGCCAACCCAAAACAACACTTAAAAGGCATTGAAATGGAAAGTATTCTCTTGCTTCTCCAAGTGATGAATGGAAATGTAATTTCAGTTTACCTTATCACGGCGGAACAGAAAAGCCTCCAAAGGGCCCGAATGCATCTTATTAAAGCTCAACTGAGGGACAGGGGGAAAAAAAACCGAGGACCTGAAACATAAGGCCGATCCACCTGTTCTACTTAAAATTAAAAACAGAAACATAAATCACATTTCGACGAAAAACAAATTTAAGGTGCAAGCACGATAGGGGGATGATAACTACATTATTTAAGGAAAAGGCAAACACTATTATTTAATCAGGTATCGCAGGAACACTCAGGAACTCGCCGGGTAGCTGAAGGTGCTATTTTCAGTGGGTTTTGATGAGTTTACGTGACTACATTATCTGAACGTCACTTTGGAGACGAGCGTCTACTAAATAAATTAACATAAATGTAATAAATGTATGCTGCTTATGCGCCAGTGAGTTTAAGCACGTGGGCAAGCCCATCCCCGCGCTAAAGATGGTGACCTCATTCGATTCACCTGTCAGACCTTGGCATTCTCTTTCAGAGCATGCTCCTTTATTAGAGAATAAACACTGCCCCGCACTGTAACCCAGCACAGCACCCATCCCTCAGAGGAAGCTGGGAGTGACTCAGCAGCATGGGAACAATGACTCATCAGCAGAGAAAAGATCTCACTCAACTGCGCCTGACTGCACTGCCCCAGTCAGGTTTTCACACATTAGCTCATGAGTTATGGCTGCCTTTAGCCCGCCAGCCCCCGGGTGGACTGAGCACCACTAGGGGGCGCTCTGGGGAGATCAGGCCACAGCTGTAGAGAAGCATTATGTTCTGTGGTTGCCTAGGAGACATCTTAGTACAGAGGCAGCTTGCTCAGTTCGCACTTTCTTAGGTACCGTGGTCCAAGCACAAAAAATTCTGCAGACGAGCAGAAGTCAGTACTGTTGACTGTAACACTGTCAGTACTGATTCAGGAACATGATGCTAAAAAAAGTATGGGGTGGTCTGATGTGTATTCCCAGCAGCAGAACTGAGGCATAGTTTTCGGGTGCATTTTATATAAAACTTATTAAGAGTAAATCATTTGTCCCCAGACACATTGGGCATGAGACACCCTGTATGCAATGCCGATCCACTCCAGGGTAACTATGCTCTAAATGCCCAAATACCTACAGAGTCAGGAAGGGCTGAGTGGACCCCTCCCATTAATTCTGACCCAGTCATAAAGTATCTCCCTCCACTGAAGCTTTTCTGCCTAACTCTTTTCACCCAAAGGTACAGCATTGCTACATCAGGGGAAAAGACCGGGCCACAATTCAGCCATGAGTCTAATCGCTTAAGCACGAGGGGCAACTGTTCTGGTTGCCGAATGACTTCCCATAGGAGCAAAAAGGAAAAAGCAACAAACTGGATTTACTGCAGACGGAACAAAGCACATTACATATTATCAGCAACGGGCTGATGGAGACACAGAACCGCAGTGGCTAGGTGGGGCGTGAGGGCATTTTTCTGTAAATGATCTATCAAATCAATGCAAGAGCCCATTGTGTGTGTCCAGAGCCCCACCCTGGACGCCTGGATCTTGGGAGAACTGCCTCCACTTTAACAAAAAGCTGCAGTTTGGGCTGATTCCAGCAGAAACGGGGAGGATACTGCAAATACCAAGGTGATGCAGCCATACAGTGCCCCGGCTCGCCCCTAAGCTGGCACGGGACGCTGATTTCCAGCCCAAAATATTCTCACCACACTAAAAAGGAGAACAAATCGCACCATCAGAGAGCCAGAGCACAGAGAGGGAAGGCGATGTTTTGCTGACAGCACAGCTTATAGAGAGTAAATATAATTCAGAGCGGCACAGTCATACGTCGTTAAGAAATAAACATCCATCCATTCATCTTAGCAGGTCACAGTGAGAAGTACACATGCAGGTAAATATAAAATATGCTGTAAAATGCCAGACGCATTTCAATCCGTGTGGTATAACGTCACTTCTTCCCTGTACTTCATTTATTGCTCTGTTTTGGCCCGTTAATCATGTGAACTGAGCTCCACTCTGGACTCACGGTCTTAATTGGTGCGGCTTTTTCCTAGCAAGCTGAACCTCTGACTGGATAATCCCTTCACAAACCAATCTCCATGCAGGCTGATCCCTTCAAAGGCTGATCCCCATACAGGCTGTTTCCCTCAAAGGCTGATCCTCACAAAGGCTGATCCCCATACAGGCTGTTTCCCTCAAAGGCTGATCCTCACAAAGGCTGATCCCCATACAGGCTGATCCCCATACAGGCTGTTTCCCTCAAAGGCTGATCCCCATATAGGCTGTTTCCCGCAAAGGCTGATCCCCAAACAGCCTCTTTCCCTCAAAGTTTGTTCCCCTTACAGGCTGATACCCTTACAGGTCGATCCCCATACAGGCTGATCCCCATACAGGCTGTTTCTGCCAAAGGCTGTTCGCGTTACAGGCTGATGCCCTTACAGGCTGTTTCCCTCAAAGTTTGTTCACCTTACAGGCTGATCCCCTCAAAGGCTGATCCCAACAAACGCTGATCCCCATACAGGCTGATCCCAACAAAGGCTGATCCCCATACAGACTGATCCCCACAAAGACTGATCCCAACAAAGGCTGATCCCCATTCAGGCTGACCCCCTCAAAGGCTGATCACAACAAAGGTTGATCCCCATACAGGCTGATCCCCACTAAGGCTGATCCCAACAAAGGCTGATCCCCACAAAGGCTGATCCCCATATAGGCTGTTCCCCTAACAGGCTGATCCCCACAAAGGCTGATCCCCACAAAGGCTGATCCCGATATAGGCTGATCCCCTTACAGGCTGATCACTACAAAGGCTGATCCCCATAGAGGCTGTTCCCCTTACAGGCTGTTTCTGTCAAAGGCTGTTCCCCTCACAGGCCGATCCCTTCACAGGTTATGATTAGCCCAAGCTCCTTGCTGACTCGCAGTCCTGCATCCTGGCAACGAGGGCCCGGCTGTTTTTAGGGGAAATTTTATTACGCCACCGCAGCACCCCTCTTCACCGCGATTGGCCCCAGTCTGGTTGCCTCGGTAATGGCTGCTCCGCCTGCCGGGGCAGAGCTGGCACACTGGGATGCGTTGCTGCTCGGCTCCTGCGAACGAAGGCCGAGAGGGTTCGAGAGGATGCAGCTGCCCCTGGCTTCCCCTCTGCCAGCTTTTGGAAATGCCTGAAGTGGCCCAGCTGGGCCCTCCTCTACACCTTCAGTGGGCCCTTCACTAGGTAATGGGGCAGCCTTAAAGGAGTAAACCCCCCCCCCCCAAAAGACAGGCAGGCCCCCTGTGCACTAAGGGCCACAAACTAACCCCCAATCTCAAAGAACATCATCTTCTGTTCTGGTACACCAACAGTCACCAGGGTTAAGCAGATGCATTCCGATACCCATTTGTTCCCCTTAATTGCCTTACATGGCTTGTTTTCCAGAAGCTATCCACATTACGGCCAGGCCAGTGCTGCAGACATATCCCGCGGATTTAAATTAGCCCCGGTTCAGTGGCCTCATTCGGGGCCAAAACCCCCCGCGCTGAATGGCAACCTTTGAAGTGTGCTTTGCTCTGGCCGTCATGCGGCCTTGCAGAGTCAGCTCTGAGCGCGGAGGCATGGAAAATGGGAAAGAGAATAAACCTATTGGATACACGTGCCCCTGGCGACAGCAGCTGATTAAAGGAGTGTTTCTGTCTATCAGTGACATTTGAGCAACACTGCTCATCTGTTACCACAGATGAGCTCATTTTGACAAACGAGATAAAACATCAAGTTCAAGCTAGGACTTCCTCGAGTTCTGAAAACCGTGAGTTTTTAATGATGTCATTCAGAAGGACGCCACACCTTAAAAGACTTAGTGCCTCACTAACCCTCAGAATATATCCAGCTGGATCAGTCTGCTGGGACATTGGAAAAATGCAGCTATGAATAAAAGAAAAAAACTAAACTAAAATGAGGGTGTTTCCATCGTGGTGAAGAAGCGGAGAACGGCATGACGGAGCAGCCAATCCCGCCTCCTGGCCATCTGCTGATCACTCCTACAAACACTCTCGTTCTGTCACCAGTACGCTTGGCGCTGGAATGATGCCAGCACATGGTCTACCTGTAGGGGGCGCACTTCAATCCGCAGTTTCAACTGTAAGGCGAAGAATCCTAAATGTAAGACAAACGCTCTCTGCTCGGGGTTCGCCCTGCTCCAGCGCAACGTCATCCCTACGCAGCTGTGTGGGACGGGGGAGAAGACCAGGTGGGCGGGAAGATGCAGCTCTGGGAAGGTGTGAGAAGCGGGTCAGTCCCGATTCGGTACCATTTATTTAACCCTAAAAGAGCCTGTTCAGTTCTGACTGGATCCCATGTGTCAGGGGAATTCAGGAGGGAATTTCAGCGGGATATTTATTATGAAATAAGAAAACGAAAACCGAAAGCGACGAATTAACTGCTCCTGGATCATGGCCATGAACTAGAGGAGAACATGCATCATGTCCTTACAATGTGATTCCGGGGAATTGTAAGCATGTTCTCCGAGATTCCAGAAAAGACACGGGCGCCGCTGGATGCCAGCAGGCAGGTCACGCGGCATGTCGTGGGTTTTTCATGTCAGAACCATCAGATAAAGCCTGGGGACTGAGTCCAAGCCAGTCGGGCCCCTAATGGTCCAAAACAGCAGCTAGTGCACGCTCCCCTAATCCGGCAGACCCCAGGCATCGGCCTCCTGTCCCGGCGGCAGGGGCTTATGCGGGCATGACGCCTGCTGGCCTCTCGGGCCGGCCCGGTCAGAGCTCTGCCCTTGAGGAGGCAGGGAGAGAGAGAGTGGGGGGGGAGAGTGGGCCGAGCGAGAGAGGAAGAGAGAGAAGAGAGCAGAGAGGAAGTGAGAGGAGAGGGAGAGAGAGCGCGGAGACAGGTCAAGACAGTGGAGAGAGGGTGAGGGGGGGGGAGAAAGGACAGAAGAGAGGGAGAGATGACAGAGGGAAAGAGAGAGAGAGGAAGAGAGAGAGATGGAGGGATGACAGAGGGAAAGAGAGGGAGAGGAAGAGAGAGAGATGGAGGGAGGAAGAGAGAAGAGAGAGGAGAGAAAGAGGCCAAGACAGAGGACGGAGAGTGAGAGAGGAAGAGAGAGAAGAGGGAGAGAGAGGAGCGAGCCTCTCAGTCACCGACCACTACAGTCGCCCTGCTCACTTCATTTCCCTGCTTACCGTAATTCCATTTCCCCCCCTTTTCATAGGTAATGGTGATTTATTACAAGAGGCGTAAGAAAAGCTGTAAGTTTTAAAAACCGTCGTCTTTATCCAATTAGACCAGAGCGACGACGAGCGAGAGACTGGAGGTGGCTGCTCTCAACTGAAGGTCTAACGGTGTCACCCGTAAACCGAAGGCTGCGGGAATCGTGGCAGACAGGCATCCAACCAGCGGGGAAATTAGCTGCGGCATAAATAACTGCGGCAAACGTTGCCTGACGCGTGCCCCCATCTGCCGACACGCAGACCCTTAGAAAAAAGGTCATCTCATTTTAATCGCACTTCTCTGGTTTGGGCCCCTAACATTTCTCATCCAGTGAGATCGCCATTCCCTCCCTCCTGAAAATCCAATCACCGCTCCTTTAAGAGCCCCCGGGGGCAGGGCCCAAAATATCCTTTTTTTTTTTACAAATTAAATCTTGAATAATATGCCACTTTTGCTGGACAAATTCTCTTCTCAACGGTGGTCCGGACCACAGAACCACAGACTGCAGGATAATGAAAGATCAACCCGTCCCTCTGAACTCTGAACACTTCCCGGAGTATTTAATACACATGGTGATGGTTCTGGTTTCCAGAAACGAGGCATTCCAGGCTCCTAAAATGATCTGCCACTACTGCCTGTGATCCACGATCAAACTGCCTCTAATGCAAAGCAAATGCGCACAAATACAACCTTCCTGCAACAGCGTTTAGTGTAAAATCTGTTTACAGGCAAGGATATTCATACAGGCGTGCTTCTGGTTAAGCCTGGTGGTGTCCCTGCTAAGATTTAAAAGCTGCACATTTAACCACCGCGCCACCTGCTGGCCAGTATTGTAAGTGCAATTCGGACAGATTCAGGGCAAGTGCATGGGGGGAGGGTCTACACACATGCACACCATAAACTTCTCATTTCACTGAGTGTGACACTGAACACAATTGACTGACTACGGCTGGCAGTATAGGAGCAAAATGCCATACTAAACGCAATTAAATCGATTACTTTAATATTATAAGAGAAAAACTCTGCAATAAAAGCAGTAATGCATTATTGACTTTATTTTAGAATACAAATAAAATCGAACTAATTAAACTGCACTTAACCGCTTCTGGGCAAGACACTTACGTGTGGTGAGTGACTCTGTATCTGCTTTGCATATAGGTGGATGTTCATGGAGTTATTCATGTCAATAACTTTCTCAAAGGTACCACGGTGTGAGATCTCAGCCGCGCAGCTGGCACCTGAGTGAGTGAGTGCACTGGAAGGCGGCACGCTCTCGGCTAAATTTGCCGCGAATAAACCTCTGCTTCGTGCGAGCCTGTCAGAGGAAGCCCCTCACCGTCACCGCCTGCCTCAAAATTCCCAAAAATCCCGGCCATCGTGGAACGGTTAACTGGCCCTACAGCTAAAAAATCACTTTAAACCAGAGTGTAATGCTGCCGGCATACTTCTGAGGCCCTGCCACACCAAGCAGTCACTCAATCTACCGGGGATGTGATTTAAAATTATTATTAATAAGAGCTTTGATCTAAGAATGACAACGTAAAGCCATTAACTTCAAGCGGCTGATAATTTCTGTCAAGTCGACCTTAGAGATGCCAGAGGATGATGAGGACCTCGGGTTTAGCGCGGTCGGCACTGGATCTAGTGCAGATCCCAACGGGCTGGGGGTGGCGGGGGGGGGGGCGCAGGGGAGATACGGCTTCTGTGCCACATCAGTGGATTGCAAAAGAGGGCCTCAGTGCTCCCGTTCCCCAGGGGGGGCGTACGCATTTACAAAGTCCCCGTGACAAGAAGCCTGATAACAGCTGAGCGAGGGCAACGGGATGGGGGAGGGGGGGGGGGGGGCGGCCTCCCACGGACATCGCAGCAAACGCCGTCAGTCAAACGCCCTGCGACGGGACGCCCCCCTCGCCAGACTGCGACGCCCATTTTGCCACACAATTAGGGCTTAACGAGACCACATGCGCTATTACAAACCCATAGCAGCCGCTAATTATCGTTTCTGTGTGTGTGTGCCGAGTGGGTAGCTACGCAGTAACGCACATAAAAACGGAAGGCAAACACGCCAGACGGACCATTAGCAGAGCACTGCCAGGGGAATCGCAGCCGCCCGCCGCCCTCTGATAAATTACCATTAACTATAAAACTTTATCAGACATAAAAAAACTCGACGGTACCACAGTATTTTTTAAAAGCATCCATTTATACTCCGGCCACCAATAACACATTATTTCCCTCCTTATCTCCTTTGTAGCACGGCATGTGTCAACATACGGCTGGAGTCGAGTCATCTGAGGACCCTTGAAATTAAGGTTTATTTCTCGAGTCATGGAGCTCGGAGAGACCTGTTCGGCTCAGATGCCAGCCGTACGATTCCCAAGTGCAAAAAAAAAACAGGCATTTGGGGGGGGGGGGGGTAAATCCAAAACACCCTGAGAGAAGCTGAGCTCCTCACACGTAACCAGCTGTGCGTCCTTATTACCTGTCCATCCCCCCCAAGCCCCCCCCCCACGCCACGCAGACGTAGGCAGAAGGGGAACGAGAAGCTGAAATCTGGGAGAGGAATAGTTCCTCCTTATATTGTAGGCAGTGCGTTACAAATTGTAAATTGTACCCTCATTTCCCTTGTTGTCTGGTTCCAGTATCTCTCATCACAACAAATAAAAAAAAACAAGCCACATTGCCTTATTATTATTATTATTATTATTGTTATTATTCACCATAACAGCATTTTGGCGCCTAACGGCCACATTGTGCAGAATTTTTCCCCAGGACGTCCTGTCTGCTGTCTGTCTTCAGCTTTTCTAATGATGTGCTCATTGCACACTGCATTATGGATTTTAAATTGGGAAATGAAACTTCATAATCGGGGTTTATTGCACTGTTCTGGGGGATAAAGGCATGTATCCCCTGGGCTTTCAGCAGGTCCTGACTGCAGTGCCCATCAAAAGAAAGCTGGTTGCGTGGCGTTTTACTGAATGAGTGACTCACGCTGCATTCATGCGTGTTTATCTAGTCGACTGTGTGTCCGCAGCGACTTGCATTGTTCGCCGGCTTTGGAGGCGGCATTACGCAAATGCGAGGCTGACCCGGGCCGAACCGGTCAGCATTTATCTGGTTCCCCTGTTACGGCGAGGAATGGTGAATGGGAAATCTCAGCCGCTTATTTTAACTTGCTGTAGTCCTACAGCATCTAAGGGTGCTGCACTCAAATCCTGCCAAGTTATGCAGTTAGCTATAGATGGGCATAACACTAAGGGAAGCAGGCTGCATGCAAATGACATCTTTCCTTCTAAAATGGCACTCCAGGTCCTCAAGAATAAATCTTCAGTGGCGATAAACAACTTGTCTAATTGTTTCACTTTTACAATGTTACCAAAGAGCACTCTTCCGAAGAGGAGAGCTCACTGAAAAGACATGAGTTTTCTTGACGCCGCGTTTCACTGCTGCAAAATCACATCGCCGCAGTGGCATGCTGGGAGGTTGCCCTTCCTGGTGGTCCAATGTGTGAAGAAGGGCCCAAACCTTCTCGATCTTCCACCTGAAACGTGACGACGTCAATGCAGCTCTTCTAGCCACGTTCCAAAAGCACTGCTTTGCGATCTCGTCTCTGACATGCTCGCTGAGGGCCTTGCCTTCTTCCTGAGCTTAGCCAGCACACGCGGTAGTCTGGCTTTTTCAAATTTAACCACCCATCTGTTCATGCGGCGTTTCCCCGAGAATGAAAGGCAAAAGTATTCATTATTCATCGCCACTTAGGGTACCCTTAAGATCCCTCCCAATATGACTCGCAGAGCACTTACCTACTAGGGGCTAAAGGCGAGAACGACACAGTAGGTCACAATCCAGTTATGCCACAACACGTTAGGCCGATCTGAGAAAATTCTCACATCATTATCGACGCTTCATGGCGCCCTGCGCGGAAATATTTTCACGAAAAAAGATCCCACTTAGACGAGAAATTAAGTGGGTGAAAATGAAAAGTGAGTTTGTTAGCATCTGGAGAGTACTGCACTAGTGCTACGTTGCTATTTTCAGAAGGTAGGGTGCTTAATTATGGAAATAATGTGACAGATATCATGAATAAACTAATCCGCAATACACTGTCACTTATTATCACTTGACTTAATGTAAAAAGAGGCACAGAACCGTGTTTAATTAGATTTAGGGGAAGACGCCTGAATTCGCTGGATGTTGCAGGTCTTGCTAATCTGTTTTGTGGGTGCTCTTACTGCCGTATAGCACTCGGGTTAAACATCGCTGTTCACTTAAATTCCAGAAGTGGAACCACGGGCCACAATAACTTGGCAGTGTTTTGAATTAATCTATTAATAGAAAAATTCCGCTCTGCAATGGGTTGGTGCTCCATCCCGGATCGTTCCCTGCCTTGTGCCTGAAGCCTCCAGGAAAGGCTCCCGACACCAGACCATGAACAGGATAAGCAGTTATGGCAAATCGATGGATGGAAAATCTTCCACTTCTGAAGATATACGGGGACCACTTCTGGCCCAAAGTTTTTCGACGGCCAGGAATTAGATCAACACTTTGTGATGGAAGCCGAGGGTGGAAGCAAGAAGGAATAGCGGCTATCCAGGGGCCACATTCACACTCTCCCGCCCCTCAGGCTCCTTACGCTTCCACCAGAATAAAGACGCCAAGCTCATTCCTGAGCCACGACCGAGCGTCAGGGGCTTCAGAGGGGTATAAATTCCCTGGCAGATTCAGGGGGCCCAGCACTTTACAGGGGCCCCAAAAACCGGCAAATTCTTCCATGGCATACATGCTTCTTCATATTGAGAGTGTCAACCAAAGGAGGGAGGGGGGCCCAGGTGACAGTTTATTAGGGGGCCCGGAATTTTTAGCTACACCCCTGCCAGCCACCAACACGCTTCGAACTCTCGAAAATCCAACTCAGCAGTGATAGCTTTCACACGCCATCGCCAGGACTCCGTGAAATCGGCGAGGAAGGGTTGGGGGCGTGTTCCATCTGCTTTAGCAATTAAAGCGGAGCGTGCCTCAAATCAGCGGCAAGCAACTGGGTCATGTGCCCCCCCCACCCCACCCCCGAATTAAGAAAGGTGACGGCAGAATGATGACGTGAGGCGTGTCGCTGCTCCCCCCACCCAGCCTTGAAGACTCCGAGTTGGCAAGTAAAAAAAAATAAATAAATAAAGTGACGAAAGAATGCCTCAGTGGTCTGTGTGCAGTTTTTAAGGCGCCGGACTGAGAGTGATTTGACATATTTCAGCTGGGGAGAGCGGAGATCCAAGCCTGAAGGGTTTCTGTCGCAAAACAGAGCGCATGACACCGGGGCTGAGCGTCACCTCCACCCCACTCGTACTCTGCGGGCCATCTGGCCATTTTAAAAGCTACAAACTCACCCGCGGACGGTTTCCGACTCCAGAAATTATAAGTGGCGGCGCTGTGGACGCTCCCGGTTTTCGTTAAGGCGCGATGTAAAAAAAAAACACGCTTCCTGAGAGGCTCTCTAACAGCTTCCTCCCCGCTGGCAGCAGAGACACACGTCGTTATTTTTCTCTTTTCTCGTTCGCTTCGACGTGACGACTCCCGTTTATGAACTAAATGTGTACCAGTCGTTAGCTTAATAAACACCCACTGAGCATTAATGTAGGTGGTGGAGGGGGCAGAGGGGTGCTTAGCAAAGCCCGCCGCCGCGGTGAGGCTAATGACACGTTTTATGGAGGGGTTTCACACACGGGTCCCTGCGACCGCCGGAGAAAGGGTAAAAAAGCCTTAAAAACCTTGCACCTTTAATCAGTCTCTCAGAGAGTGGTGCAGATGTACTTTATCAAGGGTCCAATAAAAAGCAGATTTAAAGACCCAGAGACCAGCAAATTCAACCCATCTGCTGCTATCTTATAAAAGGCATAACATAACCTGCAATTAGTACAATTAATTGACAGTTATGCTGCTTTGTACACTTAATTCACTTAATTCATTCCTTCACATTTCATTCGGCCCCTAGCCACAGTCCTCAGGGTGACGGGAACCAGAGGAATGGATCCAGAATGCAATGGGGTCACTGTGGTAACTCGTGGAAGGCTCTCTTTTGGAAGGACTTTAATCTCATAAGATTAAGGCTAAGCTTTGGTAGAAACACGATCATGGGTCACGGATCCTCACAAATTTGTTTCACAAATAAGGACCTTGAACGATTTTGCGGTTTACGGTGCTGTGACATCATCACCGACAGGGGCCGGGCCACGGCAGCTGAGGGGAAATGAAACACACGGCCCTCACCAGCCATGCATCCTCAAAGAGTCACCGTGACAGTATTCCAGAGGGGATGGGCTGATAACCAGGTGAGTGCAAATCCACCAATCACCTCCATGATGGGAGGAGCCACATGCACACCACCAGCACCTGCATGGGGCCACGTGTCACACATTTTAGCGTCCTACATTCTTTCGATCTCCCGCTACAGCTCAGGGCGTGTGAATAACGAACTGCTTCGCAAATGTTAATTATTTTCCCGCACAGGCAAATCTAGCCAGCCTGTTCCTTTAGAAGCATCGCTTTGAATCCACAAGCTCAATTATATATGGATGATTATTGTCTGCACTCAGTAGCTGGGTATCTACGGGGTGGGGAGAGGCGAGAATCCACTCCCAGGTCCTTACACTCAGGGATTATTAACCCTTTCCTTCTAATAATTGGTTTAGGATACCTAAGATGACTTTTTCCCCTCACCTAGGAATATCACGCATTTGGCTGCATGTAGGACCGATCCACACCACCCATCTGAGCTTTAACTGAATCACAACCGAACAGACATCGGGCCCTAAACTTCTCTTAAAACTTCACACTTCAAAAGAACGCTACAGATGTTACTGTCTTCAGCGCCCTGTCACATGAGCTGGACAACACGGAATCATATTACAGTTTGGCTGCCTAGATGAATCAAATGCCGTTACCCTATCAGTCATGGAAATGCCAAAACGACGGCCCAGAATGTGACAAAGCAGCTGGGTGACAAAGGAGCGTCTCAATTCACAAGTAAACGGATACTAACTATCTGCTTCCTCCCCCTAACAGAACCACGGTAACATTTCAGGACCTTGTGGAAAATGACCTCGACCACAAAGCGTGACTGTAAGAGAGTTAAAGGTCGTAAACAATGTTGGTCAAACTAGCAGCTGGCTAGCATTCCATTCTCCTTCTCTGCTGGAGATCTCTGGGCATGAAAAGAGCAGGTGTGAATACTATGTCTAACTTCTGTCTTAATTAACACCTTTTTTTAATCCAGTGCATCTCCCATTAAATATGTCTATCACATTTCAGATCTCAACATGGCCACTAAAGCTGTGTTGAAGCGAATAAAGAAAACGTGTTTGGTCCCAGCTGTGATGCCCACAAAATATGATGTTAACTATCTTTTGTTTACCAGACATAAAGCTACTCAGTTTTCTTATTGACAGGTTACAAAGGCCGTGACGGTTGAGATGGGGGTGAGGCTTGTGAGCTACACCCCTCACTATGTTCAATTACACCTCCAGTCCGCTGTGCTCTGTGGACAAAGCCAGCTTTGGGGCAGGGTGGAGGCGGAGGGAGCCAGAGTCTCTGGCTACTCCCTTGAGAAATTTCAAATAACACACAGCCTGTAAGTTACCTGAGCACCGGAGAGGTCAGGATTTCCCTGGTGGATGTGGCCGCTGTCCGTCATTTAAATCGCACACACACACACGCAGTCATGCACCCACAGACACCCACACACGCACTCACACAGACACAAATGCAAACACGTGTATGCGCACACACTCATGCACCCAGAGACACATACACACACACGTGTGCACTCACACAGACACATATGTGCAGACATTTAAGCACACACACGTGTGTACTCATACAGACAGACATGTTTATTCTAATGGCAACAATGACACCCGTATCCCCTACCCAGCCCTAACCTTAATCATAAGTAACCCACCAACATACAAAGCTTTTGGCATTTTTATTTTTTCGAATGTGGTCATAGAATTTTTATAACACTGAGTCCCCCCTTGTGGGAACAGAAAAAATGCCCCCCACAACATCAAAATGACAAGTTTTTATCACATTGCGAGGACATTTGCGCCCCACAATGTAATATATATGACCCACACACACACACACACCCACCCTCTCTCTCAGCAGCGTTCCCGCAGACCCGCTCATGCAGTGTCAGAGTGAGGACAAGAGGTTACACACATCAAGGTCCCCTTCTGAAATACCACCACCCCCCCTCCCCATCCTCCCGACACAAAAGGCAGGGGCAGCACGGCTAGAAGGGGCACGGACATCTGCGTCCCCCCCCAAACACACACACCACCGCACCAACCTTTCAGAGCTACCAGCCGCCCGCCACTGTAATCTAACACGGGCTCTTGGTGATAGGGTTTCAAGTGTGGCTTGGGGGCTTACAACGGCAGAGATGCTAAAATGCTAAAACAGCCAAATGGGGGGGCGGGGGCAAAACAGCCATTCAGGTTAAAGTGCGACGGCAGAGGAGTCAGTGCCCGCTTCAGCGAGCTGTGCACTGCGAGGCCGCCGGCCGCTGACCGTGGCCAACTCGCTCTTCTACCATTTATTAATTAACCTGGGAACTCTGTAGCCATCAGCAGACTACCCTCCCGGGCTGCTGGAACCGTCTCCGCTGTCAGATTTCCCATCCCAACTGAAAGGGGGCCCAGGCCGGCCTGTCTGAAGGGAGCGTCCTTTTTTATTGAGGTGAAACCTTTGACGGTAACCCTGAGCCGAGAGGATGGCAGAGGCCGTGTTTGTGCGGGGGCGTGTCCATCAGCTGTGTGTCGCGGTAGCGGACGGTGGGAGGAGGAGGAGGGGGTCCTGAGAGGGTCATCCGGATCCACAGTCCTAGTTTCTTACTTCCCTCCGGCATGTTCGCGGACGCCTCCCTCCCACAAGGGGACCTTTGTGCTTCGTGTCCATTGATGAAAAGCTCGGGCTACACTGGAGGGGCGGGGGCTCCTCGCTGCGTCGCAGGGAGGGAGGGAGGGAGCGGCAGCTGCTCCGGGCAGCGGGGACACTGCCGGGGAGGGGTTCGAGGTCCCGGACTGCCCGGCGGCACCGGGACACATCAGCCTCAGCCCTGAACACGACCAGCACACTTCATTATTATTATAATTATTATTACACTCTTCCTAACAACTTATCCAGCACCCGGTTGCGGTCAGCTTGGAGACTATCCCAGAAGGGAAGGGCACATTATTATTATCATTATTATTATTATCATCATCATTATTATTATTATCATTATTATTATTATTATTATTTGCATAAATCTTGTTGTAGTAGATGATGACTCTGCATAAGCTCAAATCCTGATAAATCTAATTTCCAAAAATATGTTAGACTGGAGATCCCCCCCCACC